>JAQBSW010002595.1:0-100042 GCA_029291075.1 Eudiplozoon nipponicum
AAGTCATCTATAGAGAGAGTGTTGGGGAGCTGTCTGGCAAAGAGTTTTAATGTTTGGGGAAGATTGTTAATAAAAACAACCTTAGCCTCATGGTCAGAAATGTTGGTTTTATACCAACGTTTCCGTAATTCCCTCAGTATTTCTATGGGGCCAAGATTTGGCATATCTAACTGCGCATATTTGTTTATTATCTGCTCAGTTTCCGTGGGTCCAAGCAAGGATTCTACCTCGTTTTGTAGGCCCAAAATGGGATTAGGTAGCTTCCTAATGGCCTCAAGCTTAGGATAAATCCGTCGCTGCAATTCAGAAGGTAGTTTAGCAAAAACCTTCGACAGTTTTTGATGACTGTCATAATCAGGAAACGGGGAGAAAGCGGAGTCTACGCGCATAAAAAATAGCTCACTATCTCCATCCCAAACAGGAACATCAATATCTAAAATTGGACCTGACATTTTAACAATCTTACGGGATCTTAAAAGCATAAATTTATAAGCAATATGAAAATGTATAAATAAACTTTAACGAAACGCTTACCCACAAACAGCTTCCACAGTTGAGTGAGCGCAGAACAAAAAAGTCACTGTTTCCAAAAATCCGAAATTGAGTTTGTCGAGTACGTACGGTGCCGTTTCGTACGTAGGAAATGTAAACAGAGGCCCCGTTGGCCTTTGATGTCAATGTATTATAATTATCCCCACAAATCCACGAATATATACCCAACAGATTTCCCAGAAAACCACGATCAGGGTAAAGAAAACACAAATGTCAATCTATTTATCCCAAATAGATGAAAAAGGAAGTCAATTTTATTTATACCAAAAAAATCAGAACAATAATCAATATCCTGGCGCGGTCGCCAATTTTGTAAACGCCCCGGCTTCAAGTAAATGCCGTACGACGTTACAAACTCGGTTAAGGTGCTCTGAATAGAGATTAGTTACTGATATAGGGGCCCTTAAGAGGGCCTGGTAATGCGTTCTCTTGAAGTCTTCAGAGTTGAAGATGTCCTAGAGCCTTGGGTGGACTCTGGTTGAGTTGTCGCTCCCGTGGTTGAGCTGTAATCGCGTTGTGGATGGTGTCCTGCAGGTCCTGCACTCAATTGGCTCGTCTCTCCGGTATCCCGCAACAAGATGAGTCACGGATGTAGTTAGTTGTTGGTGAAACTATCAAATCACCAGCGTAGGTATTGACAGCCGACAGAACGCACACGCGTGAAGCAGGTAGAATTCAAATGCCACAACTGACTTGCATGGTAAATTACCGTGCTTAAATATCATGAAATATGTTTACTTGCACACTATTGGTTAAACGTGGTTTAACGGCAATTTTGCTTTTTTCTCATTGGTGCACCGTAAATAAATTTGAATTTAATTTACGCAATATGTCGGCGATTGATTTGTGTCGTTACACTTCTTCAGCTTTTACTTACTAATGTGACCTTAATATTTGGGTCAAGTTTTGAAAATGTATGGTTTGGTTTTGTTCCTGTTACAAGTTATAAATTAATTATATATTTTATTTTAGCGAACTTTGAAATGAATAAAATCAATCAAATAATTTTTATGTATAATATTAAACGAGTATAATACTTTTGTTTCTTATATGCTGTATATTTCTTGAAAAAATTTTGTTTAATTAAATTGCGGAAATGAAAATATGTAACTTGGGCTGCGATTCCTTCCGGAAAAATTTTCCGGAGAAAATTGTTAAGTTTTTAAAATAATATTGTTTGATCAGATATTTTGTATCGACGTTTCTTCGGATGTTAAGCAAAGTGTTTCGTTGGAAAAGGGGTAATTTTTTAGGGTTATAGCTTAAGAAAGCGAGATGTGTCCTTGTTAGACATAATTAAAAAGAATATCCAAATATTTGCTGCTACTAAATCTAGAATAAGTAAAAAACATAAATATTTCCTTTGTTCCTTTACGGATGTTGTTGAGTATATTGCACCGGTAAGTATTTTACGATTAAAATTAAAATCCTCAGATGCGTGATTTTATGTTTATTATTATTATTCATAGCACATTCTTGGAATAAAATATAATAGAATATAGTTATTTGAATTCAAACCACACATGTTTCATCCACCAGGTTGCAATATCAGAAAATGTACTATGCATACAAGACATCATGTCACAAATATGTCCATTAAGTCACATATTAATAAGTCGATAATTTTGTTATAGATTTTATCAACACGTAAACATCCTGCAGTAATATTACTGCGTATGCGAACTTATATCATGATATATTTATTATAAAGAAAAGTGCTAATTTTAATGAATAGTTTTTATTGAATAATTATAAAAATTATTTGACAACAAAGGCCAACGAAGCCAACAAATGTAATGATGTGGTACAAATCAAAAATAGGTTATGTAGATTTGAATGAAATTCTGACTAGCAAAGTATTTATCCATAAGAATGAAAAGAGTTGTGAAAGTGAAGCGCTTTCATCAACTTAGTGCTAGTTCGTTTTGACTAGAAAGAGATTCCATTTGACTAGATAGAATCAACTAGGGTAAAGGTTATGAAGTCTGAGTACCATTGCAGGATTTGCTGGCGTTGGAACAAAAAAAATTAAAACTGCGTTAGAAGGCGAGGTAGGGCCAATTATTTTAATATCAAGGGGACAATTTGCATTCGGGGAGAACAGAAAGGCTCGGAGGTAGGTCTCATTAGACAAGTCTTATCGGGGTTTAGCTTAAGATGCGTCTTTCGATGTTGAGCGCATATATGAACCATATTGATGAGTATATGTGGGCATAACTTCGATCATTTTCATACAGCAGTGGAGCATTGCATTGTCAATGCTGAGGTGATGTCGTGCTGTCTGCCTGCCAGTATACTCGTCTGTTAACATTTTAAATCAGTAGCAATACTAAATTATAAAATACTTTCATAAGCACGTGATTGAAAAATTTACTGCTAAAATATTTATTTTTTATAATACAAAAATACCAAAATTTCTGTTTGTAACATATAACGATAATTTTTTGTAAATTAAGAACGGTTCTAAGACAATTTTGAATGATAGCAATGGATTGCCTTCAGATTCCGTCCAAAACATTGCTCCAGAAACATTTGGCGATGTGTTTAACAAACTTTCAGTTGGTCAAAGTTTCATCAATCAAATTAGCAGTAGTGTTCAACCTCATTTTAATCGCTTACTCGGACGTGATTCTACACGAAATGAAAGTGAGTTTTCTAAAGTTATGCCTAGCAATATTTTGTTTACTTAATTTTGTATCACGAATTAACCTGTTCTCACTTTTATATTTACAAAATTGAACTATATAAATGTAAGGTTTTGTATTCTGAACGCTGTTAACTTTCTGCTGGATGTGTCAACTTGTATTCCGTGTGAACTACATTTTGCTAAAAATAGATTAGGATGTACAGCAAGTATTCAGAGAAACCTATCAACTAGGTTCCTTGTAAATAATGCCGATAACGTATCTGACAGCTTCTGCAAAATTATTCAAGGAGAGACTGAGCAGACATTGGTCTGTATTTGATCAGTCAACTTGAATGATCTTGAACAATTGGAAACTGCTCTGGACCTATGAGATAGCACTCATTCTCGTAGGCTCAGCTAAAGATTTGTTGTCAGGCACGTTGCAGATGAGGAGGAACTCAGGTTAATTTTTTCAAACGATTTGAGGGAAATGTTAAATCATATCAACTTGGAATTGTATGGGCAGATTTGACGTTTTAGCGATGTTCAGTATACTGATTTTATCACAAAAAGTCCGGTTATCTAGTAAGTGATCCCTGGATTTAGCTATAAGACTGAAGCTAGATATCTTTATTTTTGCACTAGGTACGGGTTACCTGAGTATTGTCTTATCATATTTATGCGTGGAAATCATTGAAAGTTTTGATTATTTATGGGCTTTTATCGTTTATTTATAATTGTTGATTACTGTAAAATACCTGTCACTGTCATAATCAATATTGTATCAATATGTTATACTGGTGCTTCACTGTTGCACAATCAAAAAATGAAGAGTTATAAGTATAATTAAAGATTTGTCTTCCGTATATCTTTGATGTATGCATTATCATTTATCGTATGCTCAAACAAGTTTGCAGAAGCTTAGGCTGCTTAATTATCCAATTCTTTGAATAAATGTTTGAAACTTCGGATCTGAAACAGTCCCTGTTTATTTAACTAGTCGCACAAAATAGCAAAGCTACGTTCAGTAACATGTCTTGAGACATTTTGATCTTCCGTGATCATCGTCATAGAACAACGGAACATTGACGACCGAGGATCAAACCTCGATGCATATGTAAGGCTCTAAACCCTGGTAGTCTAGCATACATTGTAATGTATTAGTAATGTTGGCTGCACAATTTCTATGCAGTTCCGTGCATAACGTCTGCTATGTTCGTCACACGTATATGAGTTATACAGTCATATATTTCTCTCGATTGGAAATTCGCTTTCACAGCGTCAAAAAAGTGTAGGCCCCACGAATGGTTAATGCAGAAGATTTTTGTTCAAATTTAGGTTTAACACTGTTCTTAATAAAAAAATAACGAAAAAGGAAATTACTGAATTAAGACCTAAAGTTGGAATATTCTTTAGAAAAAAATTAACTACGCGAATTATGCAATTGAAGTTTTATGCATGCCAGTGTTTTCGTCTCTGAAATTTAGCCTAATGGTAGAATTGATGCGAAATTATCTGTTTCGCATACTTTAATCACACCATTAGCCCATAATTGATAAATGGCTCTTTCAGACAGGCTTAATGATTGAGAAGACCTGCAGAAGATAAAATATATGTTTACAGTTTTAGTTTAGCTCAGGGACTGCATAAAATTGCGGAGTCACTCAGCGACATCTTTATGTGCGACTGAAGTAATATGAGACGCTGTTTTTATAGGCTATTATACAGATCTAATAATTAAGACACTATAGTAGGCAGATTTTTTAAATGGCCTAACTTTTGTGTCTAGGGGTTCCTCTAAAACGTTTGGTTGAAATGCCACAGATTACATTATAAAGCCGTGAAGTCTCTATTTAAATTCACTTTATGAACAGTCTGTCTATGTGAGATCTTGGCTTCATTACTTTCTTAACGCGCTTTGTAGACAAATTAGATGACCATTTTCACTTTGAATACTATTATGTACTTTATTTTGTTATTATCTCTGACTATTTGGTAGGCAGCCAAATTTGTCTACCGCAGTTCTTTCGTTTGTACGAAGTTCAAGTTATTACTTAAGGTATCACGTTGCACATATTGATTTATCGATGTGATTATTTTTCATAAATGCTGTAATTTTTTGGGTATATTAAACTTTGCTTGGCGATGGCTCTTATTCACGTCTATATAAAACATTTATGTTGTGATTAGCTAAGTTATCTAGGATCTACAAGTTGGCTTTCTCATGACCCTTTTTCGAATAAATGTAAAAAATTAGATGCCGATTTGTACTGCTAACTGCATGGTAGATAATATGAGGCTATAAATCTCTGCAGGTGTTTGCGAGCAATCGCTTAACAAAGGCCCCTTAATGGTTAAGTTTCTTTCTCATTCCATTATTTTAAAACTGAATGGTGAGTAGTGTCGCAAATGATTTCGTCCATTAGTAGAGTTTTGGCTTTCATGCACACCTTCTGCTTCCGGCCGTTATGGCTTGCCTTTTAGTATTCAAGTGAAAGTGCATGATCTATTCGGTTATACTTATAGGAATAAAAGGCATATAGCAAAAGAGACGCGTTCTATGCAGACTTGCTGTTAATCAGAAGGAACCGGCAACATTGAATATTTAGTATTTTATGCTGGACTTCGTCGTTGGTATGAGGGCGTGTATAACTTTACACCTTAAATAGTTACCCTGGTATGTCTTATATAAAGTTAGAGCGTTTCATAGCATGCACGTCAAATTTGAGCTGTACACAAGCAGTTCCTCAACCCAAACATACAACTCTGCTTAATGTTCCACACAGTACACACGTAACAATAAATAAATTCATGGTAATGTGGCAATAAAAATCAGGCAAAAAAATAGAGAAATGATCAGCCTGGCTGCCATCGCGCTCTCACCAGTCTTATAAAAAATTGATATTATGAACATGGCTCGAATTAAAGAAATACACAAATTTGTTATTTAGATTGTCTCAAGTTCGATTAGAATGCTTGATGATGTAACAAAGAAGGGAAACTATTTATGCTCTGTCTAGGAATACTTGTTTAAAATTTACTAAATTTCTGCCATCTGTAAATTATTCTATTTCTAGGCGTTAACAAACTTTTTGCAAAAAGTCAAATTCTCCCTGTTTATTGTCATTGCTTATGCATAATTTTATTAATAAATTATTTTATCATTTACATCAGTATTACATTAGTATTATTATCATTATCATAAACAAAATTACAAAAGAGTAAATTATTCATAAATATTGTTTCTGCTTGCGTTTTTATCATTCAATTTGATTCCGCAGTTTGTTAGTGCAGGACAATTGATAGCACTCGTGGGTCGGTAAAATCTTCATTCCTTTACATTTCCAGGTGCACAGATTGTGTTTGGCATTGCTTGATGGGTTCTCACTTTTCCCGTTACTCTGAAGCCATGCATCAGCTGCTTGTTTGAAAATGCCGGAAAATCTGGTATCAACGAAATTTTCAGACAAGCAGCTGATGGATGGCTTTGGGGTGACGTGAAAAGTGAGAACCCATCAATTTGTGCCAAACACAATCTGTCTACCTGGAAATGTGAAGGAATCAAGATTTTATTGACCTACAAGTACTATCAATTATCCCGCACAAGCAAACTGCGGTATCAAATAGAATAAATTATGACTGACTCACTGCGACACAAAGAATAAAACAGCAAAAACGTCAATATTGAGCCAATGTCCTTTTCTGCCAAATACAGAATTACTATTAATTATAAGGTTTAGAGGAGCAGATGCATCGCTGAAAGAAAGTTTATTTAAACTAGGTGAGGCAAGATGCAATACAGATTCTTTAGGTGTTTCATTTCGCTATCTTAAAAATGTTATGCTGAACGGTCGGAGGTTTCGCTTTCTATATGGTTGGAGCTCAATTGAACAAGATATTAACTCATCATAATATTTGAAAGAGAACAATTTGTGCAAACATGCATTTAACAACATTTAGTGTATTTGTGAAAGAAAATTTATCGACTCAGCCCTAGTTTACATGTATATTTAACTGGTATTCCTCTCTTTGTCACCTTTCTAATTGACTGAAGTTATAAAATGTGTGTATGTACTAGACGTAGTTGCTAACTGATTCCTGAATTTGATGCTAATTGTAGCTAAATTATAACTCGTTTATTCAAATTCTCCGTGTTTCATTTGGTTCTTCTTTCCTAACGTTTGTGTTGTTATCGTTAAAGCATAAAATTATACACACTTGCAAGTTGATTTATTTATAAACAAACTTTATAGCCTTTTTCATATTATATGAATTATCCACAAAGCATGTTCATGCCTAAATATGACCAGAAAGCACGATACCATTTATGCTTTATTGGTAATTTCGAGATATTTTCAATACAAAATCGTGTTTAATTATCGTGACGAGAATTATTTCCAGCTAGGTTGAATATTATGCTGAGTTTAATTTCTGTCTAACCTTTTAAATGTCAACTAGGCGCATTTTATGACGAACGATTTCCAGGCGATAATGTAGGTGACTCGTTGTCTAAAGTGTCTCCTCTCGTTGTCTCATTCAACTCTGTGCTAAAACTTGCTGATAGCTTACTGGCCGATGAAGGCGCATCACCTGAATTGGTAAGTAAATCTCTTAACCTAAAGCCACAAACAGAATTTATACAATATGCCGATGACTCTCGTATTTTGTCTGTTTGGAGATTACTTTTATGAAGCACATACGCGTCTGGTTTAGCAAAATTTATTTGTCTTGACTGTACACTGAGTTAGGCTGTTTTGCTATAAATTAAACTGGTAATGCATATAATATTTAAGTGAATTATTTTTCTAACAAATCGTCAAACAAAACATTTAATTTAAACTTCTGCAGAAACGAAGTAAAACCGCATATATCATGGTGGTGTGCATGCTGAATTGAAATTTGGATGATGGGTCACACTACGAAATAATTACAAGAAGAATTTAAAAACAGTGACGACCTTGATGATAAAAACCTGCTAATTGCCACAAAAAGTAGTTAATCCTTAGCTTTAGCGTGGCGAGGAGTTACACAGAATTCCGAGGAAGCAAAATAGTTAGTTACTTTGTAGTTGAACAAGAGAAATTTTTTTTGTGGATTGCACATATCTGAATTACATGCACATGTGTTAACCTGTGCATGCGTTTACATTACTGTATGATAAGTTTTCGATATCTTATCTAGAAGATGTTTATTATTGTTACTGACTTAAATGGAAAATATCATCCTGGAATCCTGCAATCTTTCTAAAAAATGATAAATCTTTCTCACACAAACACAGATATATATATATATATATATATATATATATATATATATATATATATAGCCAACATAAGCTGAAGGTTGCATAATGTAACAAAGGCAATTCATCAAGTAGACCGGTTTCGTCCTTATTGGGAGCTCATCAAGTAATTTCCACAAGCTGCCTTTACCTTTGCTTTTGCACTTTAGTTCGATTTTAATTTCCCGAATTGCGTGGTATCTGTTGTATAAGAGAACGATGCGGAGAAAAAGGCCGACCAAAGTATAAGTTGATATAGGACTTGAAATGGCTGTAATATGCAGTACGGATGGCATAGTGAAAAGAGTCACTTGCTCTGGTGTAAATATACCTTGGTTCGAATCTTCTCTTCGTCATATTATAGACAGTTTTTGAAAAGTTCCAATTAAGGATGAAACCGGTCTACTAGAGTGTATATATATATGGCGATGTTCGCGTATGTGTAATTGTATTTTACTGAGCCGATTAAAATTATTAGACACACTTAGATTAGTTATGTACATTGTGATGATTTTAATATTGAAGATGATATTTGGGAATTTGTGTATAAATATTTCGGTTCAGAGCAATGTAGAGTTATAACATAATCTTTGTTAGGAAAAACTAGTACCAGGTAATTGTACACCACCTGCGCGCGCAAACAAAATAGTTCATGTTAGCGATAAAAATGTGATTATCCGATTCTAGTTTTGCTAATCAAGTTCTTTACTATCCGTTTCCACGTTAATAATTCAAATTTTAAGCAAAATATGATTAAAATGGCTGTGCATTATTCAGTCACGCACCTATTACTTCCTTCAATCGATATAATTATGAGACAGTGACTATGACGATTGACTGTCGACGTTACTTTCTTATAATAATATAATGTGGCTTTAGCATACGCTCGAATTTTGTATACGCCTTCAAATGTTTATATTAATTTGCGGACATGAGAACTGAAACCCCGTCAAAATTGACATCGAAATATTTTTTAGACCAATACAAAGATGGCGAAAAACCGGCTATAATAAGCTGTAAACATTCCTATTTATGTATTGCCTTTAAAGATTGTAAAACTATTTATCAAAATGCGTAATATTTGGATGCATATGTGTATATTTTTGGTATTTATTTATACGTTGAAAGAAGGGGAAATTTACTTCAAATGCGCTTAGGCAAAAGTTTGTGGTCCGCTTGATACTAGTTTACGCCAGAGATATGATGATTCCGATGATTGACAGTCAGCATTTGTCTCGCCTCTTTGCAACTGGCTTGTTCTTCATAGACGTTATTTACGTGCACAAACCACCGACAACTGAAAATTTCGTCAGCGTAAGTTTCTGTCATTTTGCTTCTTCTATGTAATTGAATGAACATTATCGGAGCGGGCGGTGATAAAAAATATTTAATTTAAGATTTCAATCTTAATATAAACACTTGCCCCAATATGTACATACCTTTATCAGTATAAACTGAGCTTTGTATAATGTAGAAAAGGCAATTCTACATTATACATACTTAGCTTATACCGAAAAATGTATGTTGCTTCTTTTAACATTTCTTAGCATCGTTGTATTCAGTTCAGCTAGAATTCCTTGGTTTTGTCGGGAGTAGTTGTTACATATTTAAAGTTTTCCTCCGGCGTCTATCAAACTGAACGATTGCCTTATAGATGTCAAGTTAGTTTATGTACTGAAAGATTTATGACGAATATTTTATGGCAATGTTATTATATTGTGACCTGAATGAGGACAGATCATACGCTCCACTGCGCATAGCATCTGCAAAATTTGTTTAGTTTTGCTGTCAATTTGGTTCGTTGCCCTAGATATGTCTGACGTGACGACCCATGTGTACTTATTTGTCAGCCCGGTAATGGTATCATGGACCTTGTCGGGTCTAATGGGGTGTAACTACCAGCGAGTCTTATGTGTTCGGTTGAGCTACACAATAACACTTTGTATTAATTGAGTAGTGCGGAATAAAAGCAAGTGTGCTGGACACGAAGGTACGTTACGGTTGCTGATGGACTTTTTGGCCACCGGCACCTCAGCCTGGGTTGACAGACTAACTAAGAGAAGAAATATCTGAATACAAAAACTTTAATTAGAAGTGGGCTACCTAGTGTTATGTTACGCCCCACAAGAAACCATGAACAATATGAGCAATAACGAATGCATTCTGCATCGGCTGTTGCGCGGAATAAAAAAGGGCCTCTTATCTTCCGGGTCATTCAGGATATATGACGGATATCAAGCTACTGGAGACACCTTCCATTTCGATTCTACCAAATCTAACAATAACGTCCTTTTAGATGCTATGAATATGGTGGATTTTGAATAAAACACCGAGCCAATTGTTTGAAAATAGTTCAGGTAAACTACCATTAATTAAGCACAAGTTAGGCCTTCAGGCCAGCGCATTTAGTGTTCAAATATTTAAACAAATTGTGAAAACGGAAGCTCTAGATCGTACGTTGGATAAACACGAAATTTATATATGTTGCGTATATGAAACTAGGGTCCATAATATTACGAGTATTCCAGAACTGCACGCCCATACCTATTTACGCTTTTTTGCCATCGAACGTCTGACGCCACAGAGTTTTCTCATGCCACACTCTGAGGAATCAGCATTGTTTCTATCTCACGAGCTAAATATTTTTAAACTAAATTGATGCATATAGACGACCGACTTTGTGCGATATACTTAAAGATGTCTACTAAAATAAATTATAGTAGCCTTGATCAATGGTTCCTTTTCTTTGTATCGACATATGCTACCACTGATTGCAGCACAAAATGCAGCAGGGGTGGATACAATTAAAGTTTAATTTTATCTAAAGAACAAACAAACCTTACGCTCAATTCGCAATGTGAACGACTTTTGTATATCTGCACAGAGTATAACTTATTTCTTGAGTGGTATAAACTTCAGATGTAGTGTAGAACGTTGCGCCTCATGGAGTCCTCTAGCCCCAGGCTACTATTGACTCAGATAGGGTATCAATTAATTATTGATGGCGTGGTTGCGTCCAGGATTCGCTCGTTTTATAACACTTTTATGTGAACTTCGACCATGCACTTATACGTTGCAGATTTTCATTCACATTTTCTGGCTAAATAAGAATAAAACTCAAATCGATGTAAGCTGACTCGTATAGTAGTCTTTTTAACAAAAATATTAAAATTATCTAAAATCTACGTTATCCTGTCTTAATGATGAAAATTATAACTTACTGTGGACGGCAATAAGATATTCGACGCACATTGAATGTACCACTATGTGTGGTATTGTAGACTCTCGGAAAATAATTTATTGAGTCTCGTGGAATGTGAGCCTTGACAAAATTGATAATTTATACTGAAACGGCACAAACCTGTTGTAATGCAAATACTATGCATACCAGGTTGGTTTATAGTAAATTGTTCTATTTAATTTACCATCAGTTTATTTCTCTTATAGCACATCTAAGAAAGGCAGAGGATCATCTTTCTCGTACTGTGACGTGAAACCGATATTCTTATGTGCTTTGTTGAAGCTTTGAAGCAGAGTTCTTGATTGCGACCTGTTCTTAAGAGCAGGGAAAATATCGACGTACCGTATATATTGAGCACATTTACTTATGCAACTCCTTAATGATGTGTTCTCTAGATGTCCTAGGAAAATCTCAGCCAACACGGGAGATAAGGGGCTACCTATTGCCTCACTATCAGTCTGTTTATAGATGCTTCCATTTGAACGAAACCGTACGTCTTTCGTGCATAATAAGAAAGGCTTGCGTAGAGTGTGACCTGTCCCCGGCGATGGTAATATGTCGTGTTCTACCGCTTTGATTATAATTTCAATGGTTTCATCAATTTGAACATTTGTAAACAAAGATGCAACATCAAAAGATACCATAATCTTTTTTTAAAAATTTATGTATTGAATTTTGTTTACTGTCTCAAACGAATCGGAAACCGAATAATTACCTAGTAGTTTACGTAATGGTTCAAGTATCCGAACTAACCATTTAGCTAGTGCATAAAACGGAGAATTCACCATTGAGAAAATTGGTCTCATGGGACAACCTTTTTTGTGTGTGTTTGGTAATCCGCACATTGTTGGCGTAGATGATCCAACTGGCTTGAGCTTCTGTGCAGTGGCATCTGTCAAGATCTTAATTTAATCAATTACTTTGCGCTCCACTTTGTCTATTTCATCTGATTTATCGTCTAGATGTGTGAATTTTGTATTGTCCTTTAACACGTTTTCCATCTTTTGTAGATAGTCAGATTTGTCCATTATAACTACGCTCTTGCCTTTATTAGCGCGTAGTATTTTGATGTTTGCATTTTCTCCGCTACCTTTAAGCGCATTTAGATGTTGCTTTGTCAATGCATGCTGTTCTTCGCATTTAGACGATTTAAAATGTGAAGCCTGATCAACTAAAGCAGCCTTGAACAAATTTTTATAATCAGTACTGGTAGGTTCCAAGTCAGCCGTTTGTTCAAATAGCAATTCAAATGCTGTCTCAAAATCAATATCGCATTTATTAGAAGGGCATCTAGAGAACACATCATTAAGTAGTGACATAAGTAAATGTACTCAATATATACGGTACGTGGATGATATTGTCCTTATCCTTAAAAACAGGTCGCAATAACGAACACTGCTTCAAAGCTTCAACAAGGCACATAAGAATATCGGTTTCAGGTCAGAGCACGAGAAAGATGATCGTCTGCCTTTTTTAGATGTACTATTAAAGAAAGAAATTGATGGTAAATTAAATAGAACAATTTACCATAAATCAACCTGGTCTGCACATTATTTGCATTACAGCAGTTTTGTGCCGTTCCAGTATAAATTATCAACTGTTCGTGGCTGTTTTTCAAGAATTGACAGGTTGGTTAGTCAAGATTCAAAAGAAAATGCATATAATGAAGCAATTAACGATTTAATGTCTAATGGCTATCCCAGACAATTAATTGAATCAATTATTAAAAGGGGAATTAAACAGAAACGGACGTATTACGGGCCAGAAAAGAAAACAGTCTACTTGAACATCCAATTTAAGAGGGGTGCAGTTTCCCGAATAACACAACAGAAAGTTGAAGCGGCATTAACACGTACATTTAATGCAGCTAAACTACGCGTGTTATCTAGGGTAACACACTTGCCGTTACCTCAATGAAATAGAAAGAGCTGTTAATGTCGACATCAAATATTATTTCCCAATATACATGCGCAAGTTGTCGATTAACTTACGTAGGACGATCGACCAGACGGCTAATTACTCGAATGATAGAGCATTTTAACTTAAACGCCTGTTTTAAATCAAATGGTGAATACACGTCTGCAACTTCGCAACACATCGTTGAAACCTCACACTTAGCATTTAAGATGATTATTAAACGCAATGACAGGAGGGAGTTAGCCACATACAAAGCTTTATGGATTAACAAATTGCAGCCGGATTTATGCAAGCAGAAGGAGCATGTTTAAGCATTGAGCTTAAACTAGAGGTGACGAACGCAATTGATTGGTTGTTCTCTTATTTCACACTCTCTCCATGTTTACATTCTTCTATCTTGTTTTGCCTTTCAATTTAGTTATAATAAGATGTTCATTTGTAGATACTTGAGAATTAACTGAGAAAGAAACTGTTCTTGTATCTGATAAAATTTCTTTTTTTGCACATGGTAAGGGTACTATGAATTTATTGAGGCTCTGCAATGTCTGTTGAAATTATAGAAACAAGGCGCCAACTTCCTACTAGCTCGGCTTATAATAATACTCGCAGAAATATAAGATGACAACTGATGTCCTTTCTTAGAGATAATTTTCAATTATTTTGTGCCTGAAAGGCTAAAGAAGTGGAAGCGTTAGCATTAGTTAACAAAAAATGTTTTATCCAAACTATTCGTGCAAAAGTTCCAAACAAAAACTTGAACACTAGCTACGAAATGAAAGATTGCAACAATAGTCTGATAACAGATAGAATGTGTCGTATTGATAGGGTGGCTGAACAAATCGAAGGTCGATTTTGTTTAGCATCTGCATCAGCCCCGATCCCTGATGGTTTCCTGTATCAACTATATTGAACGTTAATCGTGACCTACCGTGAAAGTTCGAAATACGCAACGATATATCGTCTTATAAACATCGCAAAGCTTCAGGCCCTGATGATCTACTTCCGACCTTATTTAAAGATGTTGGCGGCACATTTTGTGGGACGTCGACCAATCTGTTCTGTACTATATTGAATGAATGGATCATGCCGATATCTTGGAGCGAGTACATCATATTTCATATTTATTAAAAAGAGTTGTCGGGATTTGTGCGATGATCATCGTTTCTAAGCCTGACTACAATTGTATCTAGGTTTTTTGCTCAGACTATTTGATGCAGCTTCTGACACAAGAGAATAACAAGTCGAATTCAGGTAAAACGCGGTTGTATACATGATATTTTACTTTGAGGCAAGTGCTTGAACAAAACATGTATGTCACCGCCCCACAATAATCTTCTTTCTAGACTTCAAGGGAGCATTTAAATCAATAGACCGCAATGTTCTATTTGATATTTTGTTGAAACGTGGTATTCCCACTATTATTATACGTACTCTCGACGAAAACACTTCTGATCGCGTTAGCGTCTACAAAGAATTATCGGACTTTACTTCTAGCCGTAGTGTATATCAAGAATGTCCACTTTTTACAATTATGTCCCTCCGGCTGAAGATAACTCCATCTCGTCTATCAACGATATGGTATTATTATTTTTCAACAGAAGTTTTGTCAATTCCACTTTCAATAGATTAGTAGTTACGATTTTCAGAATGAAAATCGCACCCACTAAACATAAGTTACCTTTACTGGATTGCAGATCACTCACTTAAACTCTATTGCTTCAATTTGAAGATCTAGACGTAGTTGACAGGTTTACATATCTTGGCAGCTGTATCAATATCAAAATCGCGAAAGCTAGAGTATTATTCTAAAACCCTCGCCTTTTATAAAAAATATCTTACTATGCGTTAAAGGTCGTGCTTACAATGCATTTGTACGTATAGTATTGGTATACGCTAACGTAACTTAGTCTCTTAAAATCTAAGTTTTAAAATGCGTACACGCCTTTAACCAGCGTTGTTTGAGAAGAATAGCCGACATACGTATTTAACAATGAAGCAATCAGGAAATGCTTTGCGTTATAAAAAATAAGAAAGGCTCTTTCGACTGCGCTGGCTCGGTCAGGTTTTACATAGGCTTCCAATTCAGTTATCCAGTAGAGCATTATTATTTCACCTAGTGCCAGATTCATGTAAGAAATTAGATGGGCAGATCCGGAAAAGGCAGAATCGGCTGAAGTCAACTACATTTAAATTGAGTCGTATAAGACGCGTTTTTCTTCCTTGATGGGATTAACATGTGCTCGGAGTTCTTGGCTGGGAACCATGCGGGAAATGACAGCAGATTTCTAATTGAATCAACTTAACTTTCTTTATCGTAAATGGGCAGAATTAACTGCGAGGTTTGTTCGCTGTTTTTGGCGCGATACAATGTAAATCACAAGGATGCTGTATTACCGATGTCGTCTGACTGCAATACTACATATTTAAGCCAGGCAGAGTTACAGCAATGGCTTACAAAGCTAAATACTGTTTGTTGCGGAGAGCTAATATATATGCAAGTATGTATTAGATGTTGCGAACCTAGTAACAAATTAGTTCAGTTGTGACCAGAAGCTGTCAAGGCGATGCCATATTTCTGTAGCATTCGAGAGCACTGCGTAATTTCTCGATTATACGACCCTGAATTTTGCAGTTATAGGAATGAGCTGACAGCTTCAGTGAAATCTTATAAGTTTTATCGATAGTGTTCGCATATAAACCCGCGTATATATATATATATTTTTTTTTTCTTGTTGCACTTGCGTTTATGAAATTTTTCATTTTTCTAAGACGAGACTAATGCATTAAGAGCGTACATTTGGATAAACAAACAACTGAACACTAGCTGTGTGATGTATCGAAAAGTCACAATGTCTTGTGCACACATCAAATTGTCATCAATGTCATTAAACTGCTGAATGATTTTGGATATTCGTACATTCCAATCATAATTATTGTTATTCGTCATTCGACAAATAAAATATAGCATGTCCAGGAACATACGCATCTCAGTAGACTACCAACAAGTGTCGGCTTTGGTAGCCTAGTACCACATTATGAAAAATTAAATTTATTGAATTAAGTTTTTTCGGAGTCTGTGCAGATATACGTAAATAAATTTCAATCTTCCTATAATAGTCAATCGCCTTAGTTGAGGTGTGGGTTTCCTCGTTGCCTTGTGCTACTTTGGTAAGTATCTCCATCTGAATTAGAACCTTCCCTTCATAAATCAATCTATAATAACAATTTTTGCTTGTTTATACTTTTATTTTGGCTTCTATAATGAAGTTATTTCTTTTGTATTTAAAAAGAATAATTTGTTTGTTTCATGACTATTATTAAAGTCTGTTGTATTGCTATTGGTGGTGGTGATGATGATGATGATGATGATGATGATGATGATGATGATGATGATGATGATGATGATGATGATGATGATGATGATGATGATGAAGTGCTTTAGGTGGCATTAAGAAGTAAAAGTTATTTGACAACTAGTTCTGTCCCGCATCTCCTTCATTTGCCATCTGCATTGTATACAGATTTGAAATGCCGATTATGATTTTTTGGCAATACCTGAGAAGACCGCTTACACATCCTGCACAACAAGCTATCGAGCGCTTCATGTGAATCACATACAAGATGAGGACTGATCGCATTCCTGCTAGGAAGAAGTATTTTATACCATATTTTTACCGTAATCTGGGTATTTGAAGAGCCATATGTGCATCATCGTCCATCAATAGCCGTTTTTATAAAATTCAAGGGTGCATTTACCTCGGTGAATCTGTACTTTCTTTTTTATGTTCCATCGAGAATTGGTATATCCGCATAATTTTCAAATGTACATGCTCGTTGCACAAACATTTCTGGCCACGTCAGGCTCTATACTAAATTATCGCACAACCTTTTTTAACAACAGTGGTATCTTACAAGGATGTTAAATTTCGCAATAGACGCAATTATGACTTTTACTTGTCGTTATGTTCCACATACAGGCATCAAATTTCTCGCAAACGGTAGACTCGTTCTTCAAAATCGATGTTATGCCCAGGCGGCTTTGAATAGGCGAACAGTCGTCGGTTCCGTTTAGCGATGCTAAATTTGCACCCTCTAAATTCTATAAACTACCACGGGATCCTCATCATACACTTTTATTCTGCGGCTTCAAAATGAAGATTTTTTATTAGTTTATAGACTCAGATATCTTTGTAGCTGTATGAGTAGCTTAGGAATTATCAGTGGAGAAGTGAATATGGGAATCGTTAAGGCTAGAGTTGTCGGTTTCAACTTTTGCACGCAATGGACAAACGAAAGTATTTGACTTTGCGCTAAAGGTCGTGTGCACATTGCGTTTGTACGTGAAGTCTGCTATATGCTAACGAGACTGTGGCATTTAGCCTCGAAGGTCTTAGACGCTTTTTGGCATTCGGCTATTGTTGTCCAAGGATCGTAATCTATATAGTGTTTTAAAAACGATTGCTCAATTCTGACTAGTGTAAACGGATTTTTTGCATCCGCCTGGAATTGATCTCTATTAGAAATTACGCTTGCTCAGTTATGTGTTGCAGGTGTATTCAGTTTGATTGCCCATTTAGAAATTATTCTCTCAGCCTTCGTCTGGTTGACATACTGCAGACGCTAGATCGAAGTTGGCCCGGTAAACGCATATCAAAAAACCACAGCCCAATAGGCTAGAATAGGTCCAATCCATTTACCAGGTTGATGTCATGTACTCATCAAAGATTTTTGGATGGACATCTAGCGTAATATTTCATCGAATAATGTTCTGTGGCGATCTTATTGCAGATTTCCACTAAGGCAATATTCTTAATTACTGTTCTGTCTTAAGTTGGCAGGTTTAAATACGAAAGTTGGTATTGGTTATAAGACGATACAGGGAAAATCACAGTGAAACTCTGTTTTTATGTCGCATTGCCTTGGTTTAGCTTGGGCAATGTATTGAGTTGAGGTCTAGCTTATGCATTTTCGGCAAGATCCATTCCTTCATACAAAAATATTCTTTTACAAAGATTTGTTTTTGTATATTGCGGCTATTGTTATATGTATAACTTCGTTCCGAATCAGTTCTTTTTATATTTTAGTTTTTTGACTCACCAATCGTTTTAAACAAAGAATTTGTCTTAGTAACGAAACTCCATATATGCATAGGATTTGCCTAAATATAAAGCCTTGAATAATTACTCGCCTGTACGGACGTATGTGTATGTGTACACACACACACACACATATATATATATATATATTATAGTCTTATAGTCTAAAATAAATATGAATATATCTGTCTCGAAAGAGGATATCACTTTTGTTATAATTTGGGTTTTGTAAGAGAATTGTATCGGAAGTCAGATGGTGAAGTGTGAAATGATACATCGTGACCTCGTGGGTTGGTCGGCAACAATTAGAATTTCGTGTGGAGGCCGTCAGAATGACAAGACCAGTTAGAACCAGTTACATAGGGAGGTATATACACCATGTAACTAGAAATTAGGAAAGTTGAACGCATTGTAGAACTGCGAGTGAAAACAGTTTGCCCACGTCTGCCAATGTGGCATTTAACACTTTTAAATCGCAAGTGAATGAATGTGTTTCCTTTTCACTGTGTATCTAATCAAAGTAGAATTTATTGCCTTATATTTTCTGTTATTTGATACAACGTGAATGGTATCTAGTGATTAGTTTGTTGTGCATAAGCTGTAACTCAGTTGTTAATCAGTTAGGAGAGCAAATGCTCATTGCTCTAGCGTTAAATGCTTATGCTAAAAATAATCTTTAACTAGTAAGTCCTCACGCTTCTTTTTCTCAAAGCTGCGTCAAAACTTACTGAAGCATTTTTAATGAAAATATTGATTTTATGTTCCAATATGCTTATAGGATTTGTTTATAATTTGACATTAAATGACATTATTTGTTTGAGATTGCATTACTTAGGTTATTCTGTTGCTCAGTTCCTTTTCAACTATCAACTTTACATTCGAATATACTGTCTAAATCGAGGTTTCACTTTGGCATAAAAGAGGGCTAATATTTTTATCTTTGTAGATATTCGTAGGTTATAAAGAACCCCTAACATCATTAGTATATTTACTAATTTGGCTGCCGACGTTATGCCACGGTCGACACCATGCAAATTAAATACAATTTCTCGAGGGCACCTTGTTGCGATATTGATATCAGTTTAATTTTTGGCTGTTTATAATACAGTTGGAAACAGAGAAACAAAAATAAATGGATCAACGAGATCGCCATAATGCACAGGATTTCTCACCAAAAACTGTGATGATGATAATATGAACCCCATCCAAACAGACGAGCTGTTCCTTTACTGACAACTTTGATTGTGGCTGTCTTTAGCTGCCGTTTCAAATTTAATCAACCAGAAAGCAATCGTAAAACATGACCAAACAGTTTACAGTTTTAACTTCTTGTATATCGAGGCTCACTTTTTGGTGGTTTCACAAATGCGTCTATGGTTGTCAACAGTGGCCATTCATCGTTGGTACTTATATGGGCTCTGCCATGGGATAAAGTTGTTCGAATGCCTACAAACGTCACTGTTTATATAATGATATTTTCATTGTGCAAGCGTCGAAGATCTAGGTCTCTAAAGGACAAACTATCACTACCGAATAACAAAACCGCATGTACAGATACATTACAAACACGCCTTTAATGGTAAATCAAGATATTCTCGTTTCTTTCATGAATAGCGAAGGTGGGAAAGGCTCCTTTAGTTTTTGTGTTTCTTATTGTTTCAATTATGATTAAAGCTGCCGAGATATGTGCATCTATAAACCACTTTATAATACTCGCCTTGAATTGGTTCACTTTTCATACTGAAAGACGGATGGACAACTGTTAGACTATTTAAGGTGGTCTGGGCAGAATCTTGGTTAACAAATAATACTAGAATATTGTCTACATAGTCAAGATCGGCTGGTTCATCACTGGGAGAATGTGGCCATCCTTGAAGGGTACCACTGCTGATATTAAAATTCGCAAAATTTGCGTGGAAAGCATGTATAATATTTACAGATTCATAAGGCAAGCAACTTTTCAACGGAGAATCGATTAGAAAATTTCGTTTCATGGAGCCAAATGCACCATTGAAGCCTAGAAAGACGGCTGTTTTGAGACAGTGATATACATGTGTTGTTCTTTTGCTTCCTTTGAGGTCAATATTATCTTTAATACCTTGTCCTGGTCGGAATAAGGCTTGTGCTTCTCAGGTATGTGATTCACACGAAGCGTTAAAACAGAAAATGTTAGTCGAAGCGAATAGCCCATATATTATTTTATCACAATATTTTGTACAAATTTCGACAAACCTTTTGTTGGACAAACAATGGTTCGAGTTAGCCTACCTCCTTTTGTGGCTTATTTTTTATTTCGCTTTCCGGAAAATTTAAATGCACATCAACAACGACTTAGCGAATGATCCATATTAACACAAGTGGTGAACAACGAATGAAAGTCCTGAATAAAAGGTCGTTATGCATAACGAATTTAAACATGACCTGTTTGAATTCATAGCTGTCTAGAAGGTGGAGAAGGCTATATTGAACAACGATTTACACTTTGTCTATAGTGTGTTCTTTTTACGCATAGTCAACATTCTGCGAAGCTATCCGACAGATGTTTATCATTGGCTTGTGAACTAAGAAATATACCGACTTCCCATTGTCCGGCTTGACAAAATCGCATGGTATCAACAGTTTGGAGTCAACACGTAGACAGAAGTGGGACATTAAGATCTGTTGTCCTCTTTGGATTCTGCATTCTAGTTCCAAATACGCAATTTTTAACTCATTGTGCGTGTGTGTTAAATCTTAGTTTTGCTCCATTTGCCTTACGCTTTGCTAATTAAATGTGGCTGCGTGAAATCCCAACCTAGGTTTATGAATAGTGATTTACTTGAACTACTTCAATATCTGATAAAACGGCATTGTTTAAAAATATTGATTGAAATCCTCCATTATCAATGAATGCTTAAGATGAAAATAAAAGAAGAGAAGGAGAATTGAAATGTAAATGCCCTCATTTGATTAATTTTGCCTAACCACCCTGCCCTATTCAACAAAAACGGCGGCCATTCTTAGAAAGCACCACGAGTACTAAAGTTTCTAATTATTATGTTTTTATTATTTATGGTGATGTGTGGGCTATAAAAGTACACTTGATCGCCAATTCCTAGAAAGGATGGTTTGTATTCAAAAGATGCTAATCAAGCCTGGAAAATACTCTCTGTCTGGATGCCAGTGACGGAAACCGCCATCATCAACTGAAACTTTCCTTTCGTGTTCACAACGCTTACTATGATTTCATCATTATTAATCTACCACTAGGTGTAACTGCGCAAATATACTGAACGTAAAATGTCACATGAAACGTGATGATTGTTGTAGCCTACTTGACTTGGCAGGGATCCGACTACCGTTTTCGATATGAAGAAGTGGAGTTCGCCGGTCGTCTGGCCGTAAATTTATGTAGCTGCGGGCCACGCATCTGTACGATTACATAAACATTTATTTTTATATTAAACTAACGAGTTGTGTGATCATTAAATTTGACTTATGGGTAGTCGATGCATAATTTGTATTGTGATCTCGTACATCATAGTGTAATCCCAATCTCAGTTCCACTCCGTTTCATGTTCACTTATTCTTTAGATCCTTTTAATAAGTTAGATCTGAAGTCTTCAATATCTGTGCTATAGCCATATTTTTCCGACATTAGTAAATCATGCATACGTGGTATTGTAGTTCCATATGTCACTGTGTACCCTCCATCTTAGTTTCACGCCGTCTTCTGGCATCTGAAATTTTCGGCTCCCTTAATAATAAGAACCTGCGTCGTAGTCATATTTATCAGACATGAACAAATGATGAACACTTGGTATTGTAGTCGTGCACTTAATAGTGTAGCTTCCATTTCATGTACACAATTTTTGTCCACTGACATACGAGGTCCACGTAATACGACGGACTCGTAGGCTTTAAAACCTTCGCCATAAGTAAATGAGGCCCACTTGTTATTTTAGTCTCATACTTTATGGTTTAACCTCAATCTCAGGTGCATGTTTTCTATTTGCTGATGCTCGAAGTCCATTTAATACGGTATATTTGTGGTCTTCAAATCCTGTACCATGGTCACGTTACTCCGACATGAGTAAATAATGTACACTTGATATTTCAGCTCCGTTATTCATAGTATAACCCCAATCTCAGATCTACGATATATTCTGTTCACTGAAACTTCAGGTTCATTGAATATTTTGGATCAGTAGGCTTCAAAAACCTGCGCCATAGCCATATTTATCCGACTTGAGTAAATCATGCACTTTTGGTATTGTAGTCACATACTTCATGGTGTAACCATCCATCTCACTTGCACGACATCTTCTGTCCACTGACACTTGCGGTCCACTTAATACTATTGCTATTTGGGCTTAAATTCCATCTCCATAGCCATGTTTGCCTGACACGAATGATTGATGGTAATTGATATGTTTATCTGTTGGTTTTCATCAGTTCTTCACGTAGTGGAACAGGGCGTCCTCTGGCAATCGATACATGAGATGAAATAGATATTGTTGATCCATCGACGTTTTGCTAGTTCATTTCCGCTATCATTATCATGATTTTAATAACAGTTTACTTTAGTTAAAGCCGAATGAAGGAAATTACAAACCGAATGATGAGTGGAAATGCCTAAAAGTAGTGTTGATATCCAACAATGGGAAGTTCTTTGGTGCTGATAAATTTAGAACAACGGTTCTTGCGAGTCAGTTAGATTATAATGAGAAAATGTATGATCGATTAAGAAAAAAAGGAAGGGTAAGACAGTTATCAAACAAATGGTTAGGTCAGACGCATTGGAATCGGCGCATTGTCACACACTGATCCAAAGAAGTACAACCAACACTCTCTACCAGAGTATATGGTTTAGCGAAGATCCATGAACAAGTTAATCCGTTTTGATTAAAGGCAAATTTGCAGAATTCACAATTGATAAAATGTCAAAATTTTACAGCCATATTATTGGAAATTTCTCGTATTTTTTAAACTAACCTTTGAAGAACACGTAATTTTATAGATATTATCACTGTACACAGTTTATTAGCAAGGGATAGATTGGCATGCCTATATATATTATACCCATGTAATCTAACATCTAGGTACAAGATGCAATGCAGTGCATCAAGCGTTTGCTAAAACAATTTCCGGAACTAACAGAAGTGAGCATAGGGATGGTATGAAATATTATGGCAATGTTAAATATATGTTTATTCCAATCCTACTTTATTTTCAGAAAGGAGCTTTATACACAAGTTAACTTTGTCACAATAAAAAAACCATTATATGCCCTGGTTGCAAACATTTTTATGCATAATTTGGAAGAAATCCTACAACGTCAGAACGATATTAATCAAGAAACAAACCGAACAAGAAGGATGAAATTGAATCCATGAATATATCAAGAGTATGTGGTATTTCTAACAGTGTATAATTAAACGAGCATTGGTTGCGCGGGCTGTGATAATAATTACATTTTAATCAAGGTTGCGATCTTGATATAAATACCTGACCCATTATGTACATACATTTATCAGTATAAACTAAGTATTGTATAGTGTGGAGAAGGCGATTTATCCAGTAGCCCGGTTTCGTCCCTATTGGGAATTCATCACGTACTGTCCAGAATTGCCGCGGACAGGACTTGAAATATTACAGATCAATTTTTACAGGTATATTAGTATACACTGCTACGACATCTGTTTTACCTATTATTGTTCATTTATTTATATTTAGCACTAATAGCAATCGGTGGTATGTGCTTAATAACATTTGATGTGTTATAATTACTTTTAATTATATGAAATAATTTGTACCGAGTGTAATACATTCGTAATAAAAATTTTATTAAAAACGGCGTAGCATCGCATTGTGTTGTAGCATTTTGGTGTTTGTTTATTGTCTAAAAACCGCATTATTATTTAGTTTTTAATGCATTTTCATTTTTCATATTACATCATTGATTGTTAATTCTGATTAAATGCTTAACTTCATAATAAGGCGTATACACTTCCTTAAGATAATGCATTTCTAGCATTTAGCTGATTTAAATTTATTCTCCGTTATTTTTTTTTAAGTGAGATATCTTTGGGCATAGCAGTTAAGATCGTTATTTACTATTTATAGCTGTTTAACATTAAGCTTCCTTTTGGATACACCAACAACACGTTTGAGTTAAGTTGAAATATTTTGAACATGGAGGCATGTTTTGAATGATTGGTGCGTAGTGCGAGCTTCATATGTTGACTCTCCGTGAATTACGTTCGCGGGTTGTTACTTTGCACTATCAGTTTCGCAAAGATCCGATTGATCCCCATTTCAAAGTACGCATCGATTTCGTCTTAGTTTTGGCTGGGTACGGGTTCGCCCCTCTCTTCTTAAGGCTTCAACATCGTTCATGCTAACCACTGGAAATGAGGTATGATCTAATCTTTGCTGTCTGGCAACGTTTCGGAACAGAATTTCCCACTCCGTCATCAGGCCTATTATCACATTTAAACACAGCAAATGTGGTAACCTCGTTCCGAAACAGTTCCATTTATATTTTAGTTATTTTTTTGGACTCGCCAATGGTTTTATAACCAATGGAGGCATAGACTAGCTTATTTTATTCGGCCTTCAATCGACCTTCCGTAATTTCGCTACCTCTAAATTAATCAGTGAATTTCTGTACGTTTTTGAAGCCAACTTCATGCAATTTAGACTGTGTCATAGGAAGCATTTGCTTAAATTTAGTCATGTGTGTACTGTGTGTTATTAGATTTCTGTTGATGATATTGTGAATGAGGTACTGAAACGTCTTGGAACCAAGATTAGATCGGACTTAATTTGCAGTGGTTAGTACGAATGATGTGGATGTCTTCGGAATGAAGAGTCGAATCGGCAACTAGCCCCCACGAAGCCAAACTCAATGCGAAGTTAGAAATGACGATCAATCGGATCATTGCGGAACCGAGTGCAGACCATCCACACACGAAAGAAAACCATGGATACGTTAAATGTGATGATCGAACTGCGCAACCATGAACAACTTTTACGGGTTGTATGTTTATATGCATATTGTTACGAAAAGACTGTTTGATTGAGTAAACTGAAACAATACAACTGTTTTGTTGATGTTTTCTTCTTGGTCTGTGATTGCTGTCTGCATACCAATGAATTGCTTAATGAATAAAATAAATTGCATCCGAATGTTCAATTTAGAAGTGAAAATGAAGAGGATGATTCACATTTTAACAGGTGCTAAAAAGTGAATTCGAAGAAACTGCCAAGACTTTGTGCAATAGAAAATTGCGTATTTGTGACCTGATTTTTGTCGGCATATTAAGATGATGGGCGTATTACTCTTATCATTAACGGTTTCCTAGGGTATTTTAGAGATGTTCATAAACAGCGATATAAAAAAACTCCTTGTGAATTTGCATACTGTTGATAAGAAACTGGTGCAAGTACAATTATAATACAAAAATAGAGAAGCGTTGAATCACATAAAATAGATGAATTGCGTTTCGTTTCGGCTTTAAATGATTTTGCAGCTAACATAGCTTTGATATTGTCTTCCACGAAACTTCCTCAATCTAGTGGAAAAGACAATTCCATTCCAGTCGGTATCTAGCGTTATACATAATTGTTATTGTACTTGTGGGCGATCATATATAGGCAGATAAATGAGAGGATTGTATTGACACTTGTAAGAACACATAGCAACTTGGTTTGTGCAAAATTAGGTTGGTGTTGCACATACGTCTATAATTAAAGGTGTTTTGTCGTGTGAAAAATGCGTCATGCCAGCAAAACCATTTTCATTTTAATTAAGGCTAGGTATGTGAGTATGCTTCCTTATTTGGAAGCTATTGCAATAAATCGACGTTGTCCTGAAATGTGCAATAAAATAAAATTTGTTTGCGCACTGGCGTTATCAGGGGAATTTGAGTGTTCACGGCAAATCTGTTATTAGTTATACAATTAAAAAATCGTTAATTGCGCGGATGATGGTAATTCTTCAGATCCAGCTCGCAAACTTGCTTTAAATAATTGTTACGACCAAATGCGCAGCACTTGAATGTTTAATTGTATTACCTATGCAAATGTGGCGAATGCTGCAAAATGTTAATGTTATTGACTAAAGAGAATTTGTGCAGCCGACTTTCCAGTCAGGTACAATGTTTGCGAGACTTCTAGAGGTGAGAGCTGCATGCCTAATTTTGCTTTCCATATATATATATATATATATATATATATATATATATATATATATGTGTGTGTGTGTGTATGCATTGCGTTTTGATCCTCGCTAGTCAGTTTTCTGTCATATTCTGATGTTGATCATGGAAGGTCGAAAATGTCAGTACGTGTGACTGACTGTAGTTTTTCAAAGTTGTTCGACCACTGGACAAATAAAATGGGATTGGGGTTTACTTTCAACGTTGCAAACTTGGAATAAAAGAATTGTTATTAGTTATGTTCCTCTTTTTGTATATTATGAAGTGACTTATAAATAAATGCATATATGTTAACTTTTCGCAAACAGGATTATATGAGTTTCATTGTGTTCTACGTTTAAGAATGATCCCTTTCTTTTTGTTCTATTTTGCTCATTTTATTCAATTTGCCAGAGTATATGGGAGACGTTAAGTGGCGTGCAAGAGTTGAGCATGACTGTTTACGAGTCCTTGCATCGAGAATCTTTGAAAAAGGCGCAGAAAATGTTTCATGCTAAACAGAAAAATTCCCAGCCCTCTGAGACAGTTGGTACCTTGACGCCGATCAGTGGTTCCTACTTTTTTCAATGTGTTCCGAATGCGTGTGAAGTAAGCAAATTTGTAATCGATTTTCTAATACTTGCTCTTTTTCTCAAATCCTTTTTTATGTGCGTTCTTTTAAGAAAATCCACCTGCTTTGCTATCAAAATTGAGCTTGTGACATTTCTCTATTAAAAATAAACCTTTTCCGTGATGTTCTAAGTGCCACGGGGATGCTACTTAGGTTTATTCATATCGTTTATTATTATTTGTTATAATTTTAATGTGTTATCTTTGATGTAGGATAGTTGCAACCGAAATTTTAATGTATGATCAGAGTTCTCTATTTGCATTTTCAGCAATATGAACGGTTCTTCATGAACCAAATTTGTAATACTTGCATAGGACATCGTTAACAAAAAGAATTTGTGCTTCAGATTTGTTCGACCATATTCATATTTAATATTGATTTAACTCTTAGTTCTACGTTAGATTCACTTACAATTATTTATCTTTATTGACCGTGTCGCTTATTTTTTGAGCATGGAACTTAATATAGCCATAACACTATCCGGTCTGACAACCGCTGGATCGAATTTCTTTGTGACGATAAATTTTACACATCTTTCTGCTGCTAAATTGATTTTACTGTCATTCTTATGTGAAAATAATAAAACGTTGGTGCTAAAATTAGCTACAGCGATGACTTGTCATGGACTATGCTTACTAGCATGGGTTCAGGTGCCAAATACGTAAGCGATTCACAATGATTTCGTCTAACATATTAAGCCACATTCGCAAAATCAAAACATCTTCGGACTACCATTGAACTTCTCTCAATAGGGAAGCTTAGATGATAATATAGATTCATGATTTCGTGTTGATTTTGGTGCTTTGTTTATTGTATTTCATTTTCGTTTGTATCTTCTGTAAAAATGTACTATCTGTTTTTCTAGTTAAATTTCTAGCGCGGTCACATTATATTTCTATTTTCGTTGTGAATCAATTTAGGTTATCATAGCATAGATAGATTTATTGGAATAGTTTTAGTCAAGTCCTTGTTTTTTTAAATATATTCAATTCGTTATACTTCTTATCGATGAAGTAAGAGTGGATTTTTGCTAGGAGCGTCGTAGATAAAAAAATTAATTTTAAAACGTTTAAAAAAACTCGATCATTGTACAGCCTTCCAACTTTTGTCAGTCTTGTTTTGGCAGACAATAGATTTGAAATGTTTTTCAAAAAATTATTTTTATTTTTAACTTCTTTACTGCAATTTAATATACTATATTTTAATGTGTATAAAAAATGCACAGTGTCGTAAATTTAATCGTATTTGAGATATATTTTGTGTATTTCACCTTATTATAAAATTAATTATAATCAATAGAAATTCCCACTTTCATAACTGGCGTTTCCTAGACAGTAGAATAGGTAACATCTTGACCACTGGTGCGGTGCTTTAGAAAACACTCAAAAGTTAATTTTAATCGCTCATGTTTGTTCCGCCGCTTTTATGGGTGGAGCTATCGTGCACGAGATTCATTAAGGGATTGAGCTTCAAAACTGTCATCTATGTCACGCTGTATATTTCTCGCGTTCATGTTTACTATAAACTACAAGCTTCCTCGGTTTGTTCTTTCCGTTTTTGGTAAAGAAGCCTGCCGTTTGTGTTCATAACCGCAAAGAATGTACATAACTTATATTTTTCACTGCATGATATAATGATTGCCACGAAATGTGATAACTGAGGGCGATTAAGCCCAAAGTGTATGGATTTTCTGGAGTAACTGATAAGCAGAATTGATCGTCATTGTTAATTTCTAAAACCATTGTGTCGGTACCATTTATATGCCTGGATTTAGAAAGCTATTTTTTTGCTATCTCGAAATTCATTCTGTTGTTACTCTTTACAGGTATGTTACACATTATATATAGCAAATCTGTTCTAAAGAGGCATGCCGGCGACTTTATATGAAGTTAACTTTATTTTGTGCTTGATTACACATTCGTATAGGAGATGGTACCGTCCAATTGTCCCACATTTCTTGATCAAATATATCGAGGGGTCATGGCGCGGTGCTAACTCCAACTGATAGGCCATCAGTGGCGCCTAACGCATGTGTACATGGGATTTTACTTTTTGTCCATCTTACTTGGCATGTTCTTTGGCACTGTTTTGGCTAATTTGATACTAGGTATGCAATGCCTAAAACATACTCGAGCGTAAATATTAGTTGTATAACCATGTTGTATGTGTTTAAGCGTGTATTCTTATTTATACTGTTATTTGAACGCCGTCAGATTTACCGCAGTTTTGCACGTCTCTTGGCGCATCCTCTGCAAAGGCCCCAGCAAGACATGCCAGTTTGGAGTATTACCGGCCACTTGAACTGTCCTAGTCGGCAAGCCGTTAATTGCACAAATGCTCAGCCCTATACACAACAGCAAAATAGCCCCACTTCAACGTCGACGAATAAAAGATCAGTTCCTTCCTCTGAATTTTATACTGCAAGTAATTTTACTTCTACTTTAGATTCACCAACGAACCACTACCCAAAGAATTATGCACATAACACTGGTACTGATCAGGTGTTTTCTCAATTAACACCCGGTATTGCTTGTAGATCTAGCCCATGTAATATTAACATGACTAACAATCAAATAACCCAGAAGTCGATGGCAAACTATCCGTCTGAAGAAATAACTAATCATCAAAGTCTCAGTCATCATAATTTGACATCAGATATAGTGCCGACCGGAGGCCAAGGACTGGAAAAGCAATATTATAGCAATAATTTTCATGATTTGTCCAATTTTAAAGATACGTCACCAAAGGAGAATCTTGTTGTGACAGTTGAGTGTGGAAAGGACGGCTACAACAATGATAATCCGTATTTGATTGCGCATGATAAATTCGATGTAGATAATTCAGCTTCTCGTTTTCAATCAAATGCTTATTCTACTGATGCTTTACCTTTTAACCAGCGACAGGGTAATTTTTGTCCTTTTTTGCCATATTATATTTTTCATGTATCTCTTGTTAAAATTTGGTACGTAATTTAATTGAAATAACGAGACACTATTATGAATTTCCATAATTTATGTATGAATTTCGGTCTGACCCTCTTAAGTTATTTTCCGTTGTGCTCCAAAAATGATCGTGGATGATACAGACGCGACTTATGATAGATTCAGTATTTTTTCGACAGGTTGAAGACATTTGGATTAATAATTATATCAATTACAAAAACTTTATTTCAATGTTTCTTATCCCAACTTGTGCATGCAATGCCAGATTATTGGAATAACAATAAATGTTGAAAAATCTTTAAAAAGTTATACTTATGACTATATAGTATTTTTCCAACAAATTTCATTCAAGTACAGATGAACACGAAATTTATACGCGTTATATATGCTTTTCAGATTTTAAAGTTAATTCGAGACAGTCAGTTTGTCGCTGTGTTCTGATAATGACCACCGAAGTCCGCAATGTGTCTGCTCGTGTGACCGATCGTAGTTTAGCTATTTTGTGTGGATAGTTACTTAAGATGGGATTGTTGCTTATATTATGTCTTCAAACTTGATTTAAATAATTTTTTTATAATTATGAATGAAAGGAATAATTATTCGAATTATATCGCGCAACTAACAGTAATTCTGCACATTTCTACATCAATATTCCATTAATCGATCTCAACAGTAAATGTTCAGATTTGTGTGGAGCCAACATTGCAGTGGATGGAGTGAGATCTGTGTCTTAATTTTTGAAGTGCGTCTTTTCGGGGATCAATAATAATCATGTTTACATTTTGCGTTTCTGGTAACAACGAATATTAAGGAAAAACTGTGTTCATAGTTATATGGTTCGAAAACTGATTTGTTACTGTTCATATTTGCTTTTAAAATTGCTTGATCAAGCCAAGACGTAACTTTTCATGGCATGAAAAAGATGTTGCGGATAAAACATGGAATTTTTGGTTATATGAAATATGAAAAACCGAATTACTTTTTCCGTGTCTATGGTAGGAATAATGACGGCTAAATTATAAATGTTAAATCACATTTTGTTATGTTCTCCGCGCTGAATCTGGTTAAGGAGCGTAGTTTTCTTGCCTGGGATTATCATAATTGGCCATGAAGGCATTCTGATTACCGGATAACCAATAAATCCGGTCAGTGAATGGAGCTGCAAACAATTTAGACCAGCGTTTTTGTAATGAAACAAATTTATTTTGTATCACACACTCCGTTAACCTGCACCGTAACCTCAGTAATCAAGAGGAATATGTGTGCAGAAATATCTACATAAATTATACATTGAACAATTTTAAATGAAGAGGTAGTGTTATTTCTATCACTTAAAGGGACTCTACAATCGAACGCATGAGTGACCTATATGTCTGTTTGTGTATTTATGATAAATTTATGTATTTCAGCATTCATGTGTGCGCCTATGTGTATTTATGTATGGATGGCTGTATTTATATATGTATGTATGTGTGTATGTATGTATGTATATTTGCATATATGTATGTATGTCTTTTTTTGTATATTAAAATATATGTGTGTTCTTGTGTTGAGGAATCTATTGGGTATGCATGCGCATTTATTTATGTATGTATGTCTGTAGGTTTGAATGCTTGTGTGTATTTATACATTCATGATTATATATATATATATATATATATATATATATATATATATATATATATATATATATATATATATATATATATAGTCATCAGCTATTTGTATGTATGTAATTTTTTATAATTCTTATACATAGATGTCAGTATGTTTATATATACTTTAAATCAAGTTTTGCGAACTTGAAGTAAATGCCAACCCCATTGTATTTAACCATTCGCGAACAGCTTAACAAAACTACCGCCAGCCGCAACGCACTGACGCGTTTCGACCTTCCATGATCATCTTCTAGAGAACGACGGCAAACTGACTCAGCGAGGATCCCGTATACTATATATATATATATATATATATATATATATATATATATATATATATATATATATATATATATGGAAGGCAATATTAGATATGAGGGCCTCACCTCCAGTAGTCTTGCATACATTGTACGTGACTGAAAATGTCGGCTGCGTAATTTCTATGTGGTCACGATCATTAACTGTTTGCAGCTTTCGCCAAATATACATATATAGGCAATACAATTTAACAAAATTGATTGCGCGGGTGGTGGCAACAACGTTATTTTGCGAGCTTGAAGTAAACAGCGACCCCATTGTATTTAACCAGGCGTCGAACAAAATAACAAAACTAACGTCAGCCGCAACGCTCTGACGCGTTTCGACCTTCCATGATCATCATCAGAGTACAACGGCAAACTAATTAGCGAGGCTAAAACTGCATTGCACAAATATGGAAAGCAAAAGTAGATATACGGCTCTCACCTCTATTAGTCTTGCATACATTGTACGCGACTGGAACTGTCTGCTGCACAATATCTATGCAGTCACGAACTTTAGCTTTTGGTAGCTTTCGCCGCACACACGCTTATATATAGACAATACAATTAAACAATAATTGATTGCGCGAGTGGTGGTAACAATTCTTTAAATCAAGTTTACGAGCTTGAAGTAAACACCAATCCCATTGTATTTAACCAGTCGTCGAAAAACATAACAAAATTACCGACAGCCGCAACGCACTGACGCGTTTCGACCTTCCATGATCATCATCAGAGTACGACGGCAAACTGACTAGCGAGGATAAAAAACGCATTATATGTATATATAATATGTATATATACACATATATACACATACATAGAAAAGCAAAATTATATATGTAGCTGTTACCTCTAGTAGTCTTGTATAAATTGTACGTGACTGGAGATTTCTGCTGCACAATTTCTATGCAGTCACGAACATTATTAACATTTTGCAGCTTTCGCCACATATACATATATAGGAAGTGCAATTTAACAAGCTCGCAAACTTGATTTAAAGCATTGTTACCACCACCCGCGCAATCAATTTTTGTTAAAGATATTGCTCTAGCGAAACGTCAGTAATTTGGGTATAAGCAATGTATATTCACTAGGAGGAGCATACGTGTGATGAAATTCTTTTTAACTGAATGCTTCTCAGTAAAGACATGCAAACATACATGATACACGATTTTAAAATAAAACGATGGTAAGAATTATGAAATCTACTGATAGGTAGAAATTGTTCCACTTCAACGAAATTTATGCTTATGCTATTACTTGTCTACAATTCCTGTGATCAGCTGACTTTCGAAATTTATCATCATCATCATCGTCGTCATTTTCATTATCATATACAGCAAAATAAAGCTATTAGTAACTAAGGCTTCAATGCAATATAACCGTAAGAAAAATAAAAACTGAAATAGGGATAAAAGTTTTCTCTTTTCGCGGTAATCATGACGTCACTCAATTAAATATATTGCAATTAGATATTGTTTTTTTGCGAAGAGCTAATATATGTGGAATTGTGTATTATGTGTTACGCACCTAGCAACAAATTATGACAACAAGAATAAATCAAAATCAGCATGAACGAAAGGTATAATCTCATGTGCACATTCATTTCGTGTTTATTGACGGCTCATCGGTATTTGCCGGTATTATGCCTTTTATCCACTATATATTTGGGTGAGGAATGTGGGACAATTGGACCTGGAAGTATGTTCAAAATCTTTTTTTCTTATACGTTAGACTAGTTTCAGTTTTATTGAAATATTTTATTTTTGTATTATCACACAAAGTTCAGTGTGTCCTGCCATAGATTTGTTCAAATAACGGATGTTACCTGTGTCTTATATTGATAAGAACTCTTCCTCAAACGTTGAACCGTTTTGAGGTATTCTTTTAGAAAGCCTAAATAAATGCGATTTCGATGTGTTTGTGTGTCTGTTTGTGTTTTTATCAAATGTGAGAGCCATTTCCCTTCTAATGTGCTATAATTACTCCTAATACTTGAGTTATTATAACATTTTTGTGTTTTCTTTTGGAAAGAAAGATCGTTGACCAATTTTTTCCCATGATTTTAAAGGTATTCAATGGAATCGTTTGATAAACATAGCACTTAAATGAACCAGTTTCGCTTTAATGTGTGCTAATTTAATTGCATATAAAGCAAGCGTGTCAGCAAACATAGTACGTTTAAGCCTTATCATGTGTTTAAATTAACAGGTTGTATTATACTTGTAAAGTAAGATTTTTGTATCTTAGACGCTGCTCCAGTTTTGCCTACACGTGCATTGCGAAGTTCAGGAGGCTTGATAACCACAGCTTCTTTGACAAAAAAGTCTAATTCGCCAACATGTATTAGTCCTACGCCTAATACATGTCATGAGAGAACTGGGTCTACGAGTGTTTTTCGCCTAATTAGCCATGATTCCGAGGCAGTCGCTGATAGGAGAAGCTTTGTTTCAAACAAGCGTAGCGATCATCAGTCGCAGAACATTGAGACGTACGAGAATGCACCGAATGCAGAAGCAGATTCGCCGGTTTGGCAGCATATGGTGCGCCGTGGCCAACCAGAAATGGTGAGTGGTCGTCAGTCTGAATCATTCAAAGAAGTCAGCTCAAAAAGAAGTCAACAGTTACGAGGCAGTCATGAGTTTGCCTCCGATAGAACACCATCTGAAAAATTTTAATTTAACTGAAAATTTACTCATACCTTTGCTCGCACATCTGCTTGCATTACAGGAATTAGTATGCGCTTTTGCACAATTCGAATTTAATATAGGCTGAAGTGTCATCAGTATGATGTGTGAATTAGTGCTAAGCTGGTTTAAAGATATTTTTACTCGTTAGACGTTTATACTATAGGGTCAATGAAAATTGCGCTAATTATTGCAGTTTTCAATTATTCGTTTTGTGTCATAATTAAGCGGGAGGCATTAGATTAAACTGGAGAATGTCGTTTTGAGATTATTTACTGTAAACTTGTGTAAAGCTCAATGTGTTAATAGGATTAGTGTACTTGAATTCGTCTGAAAGGTAGACATATAATGGATGGATAACTTGCTCATTTTTTTCAGGTGAAGTAAGTCAAATAAAACCGATGCTGATATATACCGACTGTGCAGTTTATAATGCAAAACCAGATTATAATCTGGCGAGAATTTCAAAACGAGAGCACAAACCAGCAAATCTCCATTTTCTTACATGAATGTAAAGTCCATCATGAGATGGGAGCGTGATTTCAAATTAATTGGCTATTTTCGTGTTTAGTTAAAACATCTGAAGACTTTAATGTTTCTTTTGTATAAAGTTTGTGGTCTCATCGCTGTCTTCTGACAGACTTTTGAAGTATGACTAATTTACGTGTTGTATTAATTTAGGGCTTCCACTTTTGCTACTCGAGTGCGTCAAAATCTTGATGGATCCATTTTTTTGGTCTGTTGGATCTCGGAAATAAGATGCTGCACTGACATTAGACTTCGATAGGATATACTATATTGAAGTGTATGATAATTGCTTTGTCAATATGGCGTGTTTTCTATTTGCCTACAAATTAGCTCATGATTCTTTGATTGGTAAATGTGCTCGTATGTCTTTGGTTGGGTAGGAATAACATATATAATTGAAGTATAGAGCATAGCTTGTCCACTAAAATAGTAAGTTCGTAGTGGAGTAGATGTGTATGTCTAATTTAAGGTGTCATCAGTATATTGACAAAGAGGCGAGTGCGCCATGAGTACTGCTTACTCATTAGTGGGGGCCGGTGGTATGACGTGAACCAATTATCAGATTAGTAAAGTGATGTGGGAAAATTGACGCTGCAGTCTTACATTATTTGACCAACTAAAGTGCAGGTTTAGAATGTTGTACCGGCTCCTACTGACGAGTCGGCAGTAGGTGTCAAGTTAATGGCTCTAGGAATATACACATGCTGAACTGTGAATATCCATCAATCCTAACATGCTATTTCTTCAAAATGAAGTATATGCAAAAATCTTAAAAAGCCGACAATGTAGCAACTGTTCTACTAAGTGAGAGAATTTCGGATAAACAAAGAAAACGCTTTTAGCGAGGCAATCTTCGTACACTCACATTTAGAAAACTAAGTCGAGGTCCAATGCTAATGCGGCATCTTATTGCTGAGATCCAGCCTAATGAAGGCGAAGACAATAGGGAACACATCAGTTAGCCTAATATGGTGCACATTTTAGTAGCAAAAGCGGTCTCAATCTGATATATCAGGTAAATTGCTAATGATGCAATAGTCTATAAATAGATAGCAAATTTTACAAGCGTTAAGAGTAACAGCTCAATTTGATTGTTTCGCATAGTTCAGTATAAACAACTATATAAATGATCTTCGGTTGATTTTACATTTTTTGCATTTAAATTTTGTTAATCAACTAACTGAAATGGAGTTGCAATTCGTCTATATGTAAACATTTTATATTCAGGGATCACCCGTTTGTTGTTAGAAATCTCATACTTAGCTTTGTTTACGTGTGATTTTGTCTAGATCTTTGCAATTTTACCGACTGTACCTGCTTTGATGAGATCGAAATTTTTAAAACGCATTCTTCGGTGAAATTAACATTCTGCTTATCATTCTGCCTTTCGGTTACAGCATTGTAACTAGTTTTTGTATCAAATCCGCGCTATTGATTAGCATCGTATTTGTCTGAACTTTTGCGCTTAAAATTATTTTCCATTATTTGAAATATTTAAACTTCTTAGCTCAAATAAATCTCGTCTCTTAATACAATAAAATTTTTTAAAGATCGTTTTCAAATTTCGATTTTGATTATAATTTGCATGTTTAATGAGCTTCTACGACGACATAAATTGGAAATTCATGGTATTATGAATTTTTTATACTGTTATATAATAAAAAATATAACTGGTTCACAATCAGTGATTGGTGTAGTTATGGACGGTAAAAATAATCAAGAATATGACATAAAGAAGAAAAATACTACTTTATTCGCTTTTATTCGTTTATTTGAATTTCAAGTGTTGTGCTGAAAAATTTTGGAATAAATATTAGGTCAATTTTCGAACTATTTGTGAAAACTACAATTTGATAGATATGAGTCCTGTTTTATTTCACTAATCATGTAATAAATTAAAACTAACTTGAGACAAATTGTTGTATAAATTACACGATTTGCGTTCCAACTATGTTACGGTCGATAGTTAAACTATACTGTATGACCGAAAAATTTGAACATGAGATTGATGTTTACATTGTGTCAGAAAACTTTTCCTTAATGGCATTTCATTATCCGCACCACCTACCATTCCTTTATTAAACGGATTATTTCGTCATTTATTATCCGTATCATGGTTGTGCATTTTGAAATCTCACTAGTGTGTTGTCTTATTTTGATAATGAACATAATCTTACTTTGTGTTTGAATAAAATATGTTTATAAAACTAAATTATAGTTGGTCGAAATAGCGGACATTGTGCAGTGGTATTTCTGATTGGTAAGCATGCAGTTTGTAGACTTATTTAAAATATTCTTTCTTATTGAATAAATAATTATATATATTAAGTAAAGACAGACGTTTTGCGGCTGAAAAAGATATGGCTTCTTTTTCAAACTTCCAGCATTCAGGCGTCATTTTTTTGGGGAGTGGATCTTAATTTACATTATTTTCACACGATTAAAATAATAGCTTCATTATTAAAAAATAAGTTCTTAAATTGCTTTTGAATACCCGGTTTAATAGTGAGTTAATTTCGAAATTATTTAACTATCCTGTTTCCGTTGTTTATCGAAGTTTCAGTGTTTGACACACCATTATTAGTATAGCTATCGAGCGCCTAGTTATTTATTGTTTGAAAAAATGCTTTCCAAATTTATTGAAGGGGATAATGTTTCTGGGTTTTTGACATGCAAATATGATACAGATGCTTTAAGGACGTTGCCATTTGTTGCAACTTATGTTTTCTCAATTTCAGTATCGGTTAACCTGCAGTTCAGAATGGCATAGTTTCTACTTCGTGACGAATCTCGCAAAATTTTGAGCACTTTGTCGTGCCTTCTAGTGAATGTAACATTTGTAAAAAATATTACCCGAAAGCTAATTTCGATATCATATTGAGCCTAATTTTATATATATATATATATATATTCATTCTAGCAAACCATAATGACTGTGGCATAACACTTTTGATACCATGCGATCTTTGAACATAGTTTATTATTTTCTGAATTCATATTAGCGGACTGGATAAGCATAACATGCGCTTCTCGTAACATAAAATATAAATGCGATTCAATGCACAGAAAAACTGACTTTGTTCTTGAGCCAGCCAAATACGTACGTCATCCACACTTACTTCTGTGATTAGGCCCAGTTTCTTTTTTGACTACGACACGTTCCTTGTACTGTATTGCTGTACACGCTACACTTACGAGGTCTGTGATCCTACAGATAATGGAAGTGATCAGTTTAATTTAACTGATAATCGCCTCATTGTCGCGCATGTTGATAGTAAAGATTATTGGGCTTTGTCGCTTGACAAAAGCTTGCACCTACAAAAATCGCCTTGGACAAGACTCCTGGAATTAAAAAGCCCTTAAAATTTCACGACAGCTACTTAAGCTCCAGTACTCACAAATTAACGGTGTTTTGCCGGTAAATGTGCTACTGCCCTTTACTACGTCCTCTGTTTTTTTTGCTTTAAGCCTGGCCTTGCTTTTCGCTATTAAATACGCGCATTACGTGATAATCTAAAACTGAAAAAAATATAGATGCTAATTTATTTATGAATTGTCATTTATATGTTAGGATTTTTCTCCGGTCTGGATGATCTTTACAATTCAATAAAAATTCCGTGTAAATTTGCTTCTTATTACTTTCGCAGTTTTAATTTTTACCTTTGTATACGATTTCAAGCCTTATCGTTGGTAAATTAATTTGTAAACGTTATACAATTTCTTGTTCGAGACTGACCAGCGTCGTAATGCCAGTTTTCTCGCATCTCTATTTACTTAGCAGTTTCATAATATTCCGTTCTCTCACAGCCATATTTAATGCTTAGACTTTTCTCTAAAATTGAAGGAACTTATTTACGTTGAAGTTGGCCTGCGCTCTTGCGTTGATGTAAGTTCTATTACTTTAGCCATTCTGTATTGACAGCATTTTTGAACTGTGAACTCTCAAATCGTTATGACTTTGATGGTTGCGCATTTGCTGTTTTCATCCTCAGGTGTGCATGAATTTTTAATGCTGTGTTGAAAATTTTCCCATTTATTCGTCTCAGTAGACTGGAATTTGTGCAATACACTTCATAGGCGATGTGACGTGAGCCAAATGTAGAAGCACGTTTGGCTTACACCAAGCCACCAATAGAATGCAGTTTTGCAAAATTAGCCAATGGCCTAAAGCATTTTTTACAGGAAATAAGGCTGGGTTAACACAAAGTGGGACTCTAGTGGATAGCAAAGAAATTGTCTAAGTTCTAATTTTTAGCAACTGCGACCAGCGTAAAAGCTCAACATTCCACTGTGTTATACAAATTGCGGAAGACAAAATAATGAAAAGTATACGTTGGATAAAACGTTTTATTCAACATTTTTGTTTTTTTCACAGGGCTGATAGCTTCGCGTCTATATTGCACGATAGAGATTCACTAGCTCTTAATCTGACTTTGTTGTCTTCTTTATTTGATTAAATATTGTGTTACTTTTAGCCATTGGAATGGTAAACTGAGCATGGCGGGTGGATTTGTGGTTTTTTCACCTTAACAGTTCTTGATCAAAACGGTTAATTTCAAATATTCGATTTGACATACAAGACTGATCATTATATTTAACCTTTATGAAGTTCATGACAAATTTTCGTTCTTTTTATCGGGAAACATTTAAAAATATTAATTAAAGGGAATTTTTACAATTTTACGTGAATTGCGGGAAAATTTTTTTTCAGATTAAAACAGTTATTTTTGCAATAAATGATTAAAATTAAATCATTTGAGTGCTTCATAAGGTGTATTAACAAGATAGCGCATTGACGAAATTTTCGTACATTGTCTTATTTCCCAAAGGGAATAACAGAATTTCTCAGTCTATCTTCCTTGGCTGCATAACGTTAAGGTAAGTAGTTAATTCGGATTATTTTTTAAGGAGCTTTGCGGGGAGTTATGTTGGTCTATTCTTACTAGATTCTCTTTTCCTACGAAGGAGTTATCACACTGAAAAACCAATTTCTAATGTTTATTGATTGATATTTAAAGAAGAAGCCAAATTTTACACATTAAACTAAAACACTGTGTGAATGAGAATTCGTTTATAAATTATTTAAGTAAATTATGCCTATCAATTTAAACCACATTTGCTCTCTTGTTAGCGTGTATGTGTAATTTGTTTTTCAAATTACTATAAATTAATATATATATATATATATATATATATACATATATATATACATATATATATATATATATTTAAAGTGATTTTTCGAAGACCTTATATGAGTTTAACTCTATTACTGCTTGAATACACATTCGTATAGGAGATTGTACCGTTCAACTGTCCTACATATCTTGACCATAAATATAGTGTGCATAGGTCGTAGTACTGGCTCCTACTGCTGAGTCGCCAATAAGCACTAAACGCATGTGTACAGGAGATTATACCTTTTGCTCATGCTGAATTTGGTTTGCCCTTCTTGTTCTATTTGAATTGATTTGTTACTATTACTGTGTGAACTATTTGTTTTAATGATTTTCGCACTGATGTAACATACGTTACATTTCCTCTAGACCTTATTTCAAAAGATTCCCTATATAATCTTGTTAGATGCTTAAGTTGCAAGAATCCTATTTGCCTACTTTCATCCCAGTTTATAGTATGGGAGGTTTTTAATGAATAGTGAAAGAGATCTGATTTATTAATGTGAACTAACTTCATCGTCATTACCGTCATGCACAGCAATACATAATTAATTAATAACTATAAGAAAAATTTAAAAAAAAGTAATGATATTGACAATAATAATAATTTAAGCAAATACATTATTAAGGGGGAGTGATTTATAAAGGGCAAATCTGTTTAATATGGGTATATTTACTTAGATAGCACACCAAAGTAGGGCCTACTTAACATCTAAACAACGCCACTACGGCCAAATCAGCTTTAAGGCAAGGCAACATTGACGATACAGCTTCCTCGCGGGTTTCACTGTATCGCGTCACATACCCAACCAAAAATCACAGCTAACACTGCCTGACTGTAAAAAGGAAGTTACGAAGATGATATTACTAGAAATCTGCAACAAAATTGTCACTGATCTCTACTCGAGGCCATGTAGCTCAGGGTTTCCAACCAAGCACTATAATGCGCACGTGGATCCTATCCTGGTAGATGAACGAAACCTATACTACCCACTTTGAATATAGTTAATTTTATATGTTTCTGACATGTAAAAATCTAACAATAATTGATTGCGCGGTTGGTGGTAACAATTCTTGATATCAAGTTTGCGGGCTCTACTGCTGGTAGTGAAGTTGTGTATATTCGCTGTAGACCTTATCGAGACCAAAGGGGTTTGTGTAAAGAGTGCGCATAATATTTACAAATTTTTCGACAATATCGATTAATACGTTACAAGCGAGTGAGTCAAATTCGCCATTGAAGTCTATAAAGACAACAATTTTTTGACAGCTATATACATGTCGCGGTTCAAGAACTTTCCTTAATATAAGAAAGTATCTATACAAATTTGTCCTCACCGGAATCCGGCTCGTTCTTGTCTAGTATGTGGCTCACGGGAAGCGCTAAGACGGCTTAAGATAATAGATGAAAATAACCTAGGTATGACTGAAATCAAGTTTAAACAACGATATTTATCACACTAATTACGATTGATTTTTTGAAGATTGGGGTAACGGTCGACTCACTCCAAGCAAGCGACACGGTTTCCTGGTTTCATACTGTACGAAAAAGATTATTTAACGTTTGAGAAATTATATTGACACCATCCTTAAATGAACTAGGATGCAAATCGTCGGGGCTTACATAATTGCAACGCTTAAGAGATTGGATTGTATTCCGTATTTCCAGTTAACATTACATACTCGTGATACAGATATACATCTGGGGATTGGGACTGACGTGGGTGCCGAAGAAAATTGACCTGTGTAGTGCTCAGCCCACGTATCAAATGGACTTGTTTTATCGGGTATTAAAAGGTTGTTACTATCATTTATAGTTTCGTTCACTTTTAATTTTCACGGACCAGTTGCGCGAATAAAGTGGTATAAACTACAGCTATTACCTGATACGATAGCTTTTTGCATCTAATTGGTCTTTCTGGTCCAAAAGATTTCGACATCGACTTTTATATTGCGCTTTTGTTGGGGTCTTACAACTCTACGAGTATTATTATAAGCCGAGCTAGCTGGAAATCGGCGCCTATTTTCGAGAATCTTCATACATAGTATTTCTACCGATACCTGAATTGTGCATAGTGGAACTTACCTTCGTCAAAAGTAAATTTGAATTTCCACCATCAAAACGTATTAAATCTGATTTTATAATATCTCCATGTTTTTGTCGGAAAGGCAGTTTTTTGAGTTTGCTTACATCTATTTGAAGTTTATTCCTGAAAACTTGAGTTTAGCCTACGATGGATGAGTGCATGGTTCGAGTCGACGTAAGTGTTCCAAAAAGGCCGAATTTCCTGGATGCATCCACATCATCTATAACTAATTGCTACATGATCTAATTTAGTGTACCATTGTCAAGAAGTTGGAGGACGCTATGTGGCACAACGCCTTACAGTACGTCTGAAGTTTTTGTTCTTTAAGTATAATCTATGATCTGCGCTGCTATTCAACGACCATTGACAATTATCGATGCGCATTAAGCTTAGGGTATATCTTTCACCTAACTGAATTTCTACGTTACTTAAGCTACCAAAATGAGCATTCATGCCACTCATAACCTACCCTACGTTAAATGATTGGAAATTGAGTTGAACTACTTAAATGCAATTTTATGTTCTCTTCTAACCTTGATCGGTTGCCTGGTTTCTCCCACATACACTTGAATTAAACTGCGATAAATAATTTCATAATCGCCAGATGTATCTAATACAATGGGTTTGATGCTCGCTTGTCAGTTTGCCGTCGTACTCTGATGGTGATCATGAAAGGTCGAAAAGCGTCAGTGCGTCCGATGGAATAGTTTAGCTCTGTTGTTCAACGACTGGTTAAATACAATGAGATTGGCGTTTACTTCAAGCTCGCAAACATGATTTAAAGAATTGTTACCACCCGCGCAATCATTGATTGTTTAAATGTATCTATTGTTGCAAACCTTTCAATTTGATTTGGAAGTAAGCCGCCTTATGCACACGTTTGTCTTAAAATATTTTGCAGTTTACGTTTTTACTTTCTTTCCCAATTATGTATGAACATCATCTTCCAGTTAACTTTGTTTTCCTGCGATCCTTCCTTATATGTTTCCAGATGACGTCTAATAACTTCTCTAATTACAAATTCTGTTACTTTTAATGAGTAAAGATTCAAATGAAATATTTCTAGTTTAATAAAAAATATTTTCTGTGTTTAAAATTGCAGCTTTTTATACTTCTTATTGTTAGAAACTGAAGAATTCCAATTTTTATCCGACATGGATGATTAGACTTTAAATTCAGTATGTATCTTTTCTGTAAATATCTCATTCAAAACTAACGCCGCTTCTGATAAACCTGACATATGAAACTGGTAATGTCATATTTATCTATCTTTCTAAAGGGAATTTAAACTCACTCGTTCTATAAGCTTGATTAACGAACTTATTTATTCGTCCTCACTATGCTTCCACGTAATCATTATGTTAGCCAATTGCCCAACTTAAAGTAACGATGGCCTTTCTGAAAGGGTTGAATCCAAATAGTGCATAAATTTATTAGGTACCTGAACTGTTGGTGGCTGTCCAAAACGAACACCTCTAATCTGTTTTAAAAAATCATATTGGTACCTGAAGTAGACTGATGAAATAGTAACGCGTACTAATCCTATCATATGAACTATATTCATATTGGTTCCTTCTAGTATTTTCATAGTATCATTAAGGAACCTGTTCTGACAATCCATTGTCCATTGGACAGTTGCACTGTTATACATCGATATGACATCCAAACCTACCGTTTTATCAAATTCTTCAAATTTAAAATGGGTGATTATGTCAATAAAATTATGTACTGAGTAAAAAATACGCGTATTTCATTATTCCATGACGAAGAAAATAAGAGATCTTATAGATTGGAGAGTGTTGAAAATTCAAAATAATTGTTATTGTGTTTCTCGATTAATGAACTTTTACTAAGTCATAAACCCTCGACGATTTTGGACCCCCTTGTATGAGATAGTCACTATGCACTGGATCCAGTTCCTTGTTATCAATCATTTCTTAATTGAATGTTTAACTTTGCCCTTTATTCCGTAGAGTATTTAACTGTTACATTTAGATACTGTTTGTGGCGGAGAACTAATATATATACATTTATGTATTAGGTGTTGCGCAACTAGTGACAGATTATTACAGTTATGGTCAGAAGGATAAACCAAAGACAGCATAAACGGAGAGTATAATCTCATGCACATTCGATTCGTGCTTACTGCCGACTCATCAGTAGGACCCGGTATTACGCCCTTTAACCACTATATATTTGGGTGAGGAATGTGGGAAAATAGGACAGTACAATCTCCTAGACGAATGTGTAAATCTGCAGTAATGAAGCTACCATCACATAAAGTCTCGACAATGCAACTTTAGCATAACTCCTTCTATAATATATATATATATATATATATATATATATATACTAAGTCTGTAAAGGATACAACACTATGGCTTTTATGCCAGTACGCGATATCAATATTATAACACCGAAAATGTACATGGTAATAACACTATGGTTGACGAGTCAATTTTATGGTACAAACACGATGGATTTCAATGTATGCTATAGTTCAACAAAATTGGGAATTAAAACTATTTCTGAATACCCGTTGCTCCAGGAAATCCATACACTCTGACCTTGATCGATATCAATTATCGCGTTTCGCGATAATCATGACATCATTCAATTAAATATATAACAGTTAGATAATGTTTATGTTGTTGTTGTAGATGTCAGCTTTATTACATTGGTCGTACATCTTTCAATTATAATTAATTTTATTCACAAGGACTATAGCTCTTATTTTACCAGTTTTCAGATAAATTACATCATTGGATCTTAACTCATGTATTAGTTCATTAATATCACAATTCCCTTTATGCTGTTCACCTTTGGGTTCTTCTTTTAATGTCGCTAGGTGCAATTCTAAGTTCATTTAGTCTTTGTCAGGAAGAAATTTTGCTCATTTAATGGCCTCGGTCATGAAAGCATGTATTGTTGGAAAAGACATACAAAATCCAAGTTTACGTAATTCTAATTTATTTAAAGTTTATTGATAAAAGACTTCTAATTCGTTCACTCTGGTTTGAAATATTTCTTATTTTATTATTTTTCAATTTGGTGTTATATATGTCTTTTTATTATTGTTTAGAAAATATTTTTTCAACTTTTGCGGAATGCGACCTTCATATGTTGAATTTCCGTGATTTCCGCTCGCGGGCTGTCGCATTTCACTATTTTAGCAGAGATCCTAGTGATACCGATTTATAAGTACGCACCGATGTTTTCCTCTTTCAGACTGGATGCGGATTCGTCCCTTTCTTCCGAAGGCTTCAACATCGTTCACACTAACCACTGGAAATGAAGTAGGATCTAATCTTTGCGTGTTTTCATGTGCTTCATGCATATGCATAGATAGAGTTTAGTTACGAGACAAATTCTTTGTTTAAAACCATTGGTGAGTCAGAAAACTAAAATATAAATATAAATGTTTCTGAACGAGGTTACCGAATTTGCTTAAATCTGCTTATGCGAGCATTTTACTGTGTATGTGTGATTAGAGGCCTGAGCATGGTACGGGATAGATCATACCAAAACGTTGCCAGTCAACGAATATTAAATCGTACCTCATTTCCAGTGGTTAGTATGAACCACGTTTAAGCCTTCGGAAAAAATCAATGCGTAATTGGAAATGGGGATCAATCGAATTTTGGCGAAGCTGAAAGTGCAAAGCGTCAACCCGCGAACGAAAATGGCTTTTCATGTCTGGTTCTACTTTTATTGAATTCGTTAATCTTTTACTGGAGCTAGCTTCAGATTCTCCTTCATGCAATCGTCTTTCCTCGCCATTTGCTAATGTTGTATTCCAAATCGAACCTAACGGTTTTTCATCAGCTGTTTCATTCATTATATTATCCATAGATTTAATTTCGATAGATTCTCTGATCAATCTGGTCACCCTATTACGACTAAATATTGCTATGCGTTTACAATAATCCCAGTTAATAGTGTGTTCAGTCTCCACTAAATGCCGAGCAAGATCAGATTTGGCAATATATCCATACTTACATCTTCTTACCTTGACTGGGTGCATGGTCTCACCAACATACATGAGACTACAATCATTGCATGGGATTTCATTCACTCCTGATGTTTCCAAGGGATCAATATTTTCTTTTTGTTATGGAGTATAGTACCTAGTGTAAGGGATTGTTTTAAAACCGCCATTGTGTTATATTTAAAAGCTATTAATTTTTCTTTACTACTTAAAATATAGTCCGGTAATACCATGACCTTACGCTCTTCCATCTCCTTATCCGCTTTTATATGCTTTAAATTAGGATTAAATTTTCTTACGACATCCATTATTGTTGCTTCTATTATATAAATATATCGCGCAACCTAACTTATTCCAAATTTCTATGCTTTATATCTTTTAGTCTAAAGCTTCTTAATGTTAATGACATTCAGATACCGATTTTTATACGATACGAGTGATTAGACTTAAAATTAAGAAGGCCTCCCGTATAAGTATCCCTTATAAAAAATATCTCTATCTAATTTCTGAGCATTTATAATTAAATTGACATAAAAAATGGTAATTCACTTGATGATTCCATTTCCAGAGTAAATTGAAGTTCGCTTATTCGATTCGCTAAATTTAAGTTATTTACCATTTCATTATCACCATCGTTCCAGGTCAAATACATGTCATCCAAGGAACTTAGGTACAATTTTATTTTCAATGGAGTTTTATCCAAAAATTATTTTCCAAATAATGCATAAAATTGTTTTCTATTGAGACGGACAAAAGTTGTCCCATTGGAGCACTTCGAATTTGTTTATAAATTCTTTCCTAAATTTAAATACATAGAGGACATTCATATACACATATTCTGCATGATGTGTCCAATCGTCATTTTACTTCTTTCTAATATTAAGGGATGACCAACTAGGAAACGTCGAAAACATTGCTAGGCTGCAGGTACCATTATATTCGTGTACATATTACTATATCTAAGCTTACTAATATATTATTTTCATCTAGTACACATTTGTCAACAGTTTCAACCAACTGATACTAGTTTAACATGTACGGTCTAAGAAATAGGAATATTTTCTTATTCTATGACACAGAAACTTAGAAATTTTATATTATGGGGAGTGCTGGACATTCACAATATTTTTTAATGGATTACCTGACTTAGGCACTTTAACTAAAGCATACACAATGTGTGCAATTGTATCTCATTGTATGAGCGTGTTACCATGCGACGAATCCAATTCATCACTAGCAATCGTATTGTTGATTCATAATTTTACGCGTTCTTGTAACCTATTCGTTGGGTCTTTTGTTATTTTATTGTATATTTCCGCATTACTTAACTGTTCTAACATTTTATTATTATAATCGGATTGATTCATTAGAACAATAGCTCCTCCTTTATCCGCCTTTAGACATATAACATTAATCGATATTAACTACTTTCTGAGACAATAAATTTCATAGTTTTGCTTAACTTTATCTTAGAACCATTGAGGCAACGTCTAATTCAAATTTCATCCTATCCCTATTTGAAAGAAGTTGTGCCGCTTTGACAATCTCTGTAATTACCTCATTTCTAACTGATATTTCATGTTTAAACCGCGGTTACGTGGTTCAACTTGATTCCCCTTAAGATTTGCTGTTGATATGTCTACGATTCGATTAGTTACGATAAAATTACTACTTTCTTAGGGTCTATAAATTCTCAAATCATCCAGTTTTCTATCATTTCTAATTATGACTATTTTATTTATAATCAAGGTTGCGGTCTTGATATAAACACCTGACCCATTAATTACTTACATATGTCAGTATAAACTAAGAATTGTAAAGTGTAGAAAAGGCAATTCATCCAGTAGACCAGTTTCGTTCTTCTTGGGAACTCATCATGTACTGGCCAGAATTTGTCGTGGATAGGGCTCAATCCTGGGCAAGTCTGCTTCGGATTCTGGTGCTCTAACCACTGAGCCATCCTGCCTTACTCAGTGGTTAGAGCACCATATTCCGAAGCATGCCTAAAAGACATACTGTACGCATTTAACTTAAAATTTAATTTAAAACAAAAAATTAGGAATAACACCATGATTTCTTGTATACCTCTTTTTATCAAGGTCTGAATTTTTCGGACCAATGTTTAGTTCTTGTAGAAAAAGAAATGAAGCTGTAAACGTTATTATTGATATAGAAATGTTTAGGATGTGAATATTTATTTCCTCGAGGAATAAAGAAGTAAACATATTTGTGAAACTATTTCTATTTATCCAGTTATATGAATAATTTAGGGTTAGTAACTTCAAGACCAAAATCAAAAGCAGGAAATGCGTTTGTCTGTTAAATGTAAAGATGGTTTGGGTGACTTTCTATTAGTGCATATGCGACTGCTGTTTTTTACCGAAAAGAATCGTGAGTTTAGACGGAAATGAATGGTGCTACAGAGTGACTATCCAGTTTTATCTAAGTAAAAATGTCTCAATAACGATAATTCTATTGTTTATGCTAAATGACTTATATTGTGTTGAATTACGCTCTAATTCTAATCTGCAAGGAATTCACCTTTTTGTGTTCTAAGATGACACCAGATCGATTGAAATCTACCCAGATTTCAAAACTTCTTTGACCTTTTTTAGCTGTCCTGGAATTGCGCGGCCAACTCTGGATTTATTCATCTATTTGTTTTACAACATAATTCAAGGTCTTTAAATCAAATTTATTGTCGACCGTCACTTATTCTGTTGAAGGGGGATAAATAACAGAATATTATAAGCATCATTTGGAAAGCTTGCTAAACTAGAGAAATCGCTTGGTTTCTTAATGTTACTCCAATCTGAGCGTAAGAAGGCTTTGAGCTATAAACGCTACGAGCCGACTTGTTGTCGTCAATTGCTGTTAAATGCGCCAAATATGGTGTATGTAGTTAAGGAACATCTATTCCATTGAATGGAGAGTATTTAGCTCATTTGGAACCCTGATTTATGTAGATTCCTTTTTCAAATTGAGTGTTTTGGCAATGCTAAAATATTGTTTGGTTAGAATCAGCCGTGATGGACGTCGTTCCTAGCAAATTTGAATTACATTTTATATTGTATCTGTGGATTCTGAAATAAACTGTATTGCAGAAATTTAAAGATTCAGCTCTCGCTAGATTGTAGATGTCCAATCTACGTATAAAACTAGTGAAGCACGCATCAAGCAAATTTACCTTAGAAGGCCGCTTGAAAATCCTACTGGTCAGGTTGCTAAATCAATTTGTGGTGGTTTTATAGAATTGCAAAAGTGGTTGATAAGCAATCTTGTTATTCATTACATCTGTAACTGTCACTTCATAGCATACTCTCATTAACCGTGAGATATTTGGACGCGCGTAAATGTGGAATATCGATTGGAAAAAGGTACACTGGAGAGGTCTGCTTCCTTCTACCTCATTGGCGTGAGCTTGTGAATTTCCCATGTAAAATACTAGATCAACGATTGTGTTTGTACATATGGTGAAAGCCTTAAACTAGCGAGGATCAAACTGCATTGCATATATATGGAAATCAAAATTGAATTTGCGCCTCTCACTTCTAGTAGTTTTGCATACGATGTACTTGCTTAGAAATGTCGGTTGCACAATTTCTATGTAGTCACGAACAATAAGTTTTTGCGATTTTCACCACACATATATAGGTAATACAATTAAATAATCATAGATACCACGGTTGGTCATAACAATTATTTAAACTATGTTTGCGAGATTGTAGTAAACACCAATCTCATTATATTTAACCAGTCGTCGAACAACACAGAAAAACTACCGTCAGTCACACGTTCTGACGCGTTTCGACCTTCCATAATCCTCATCAGTGTAAGACGAAAAACTGACTAGTGAGGATCAGCCTGAATTTCATATATATGGAAAGCAAGCATGAATATGCGGCTCTCATCTCTAGTAGTCTGGCATACATTGTACTTGACTGGAAATGTCGGTTGCACAATTTCTATGCATTCACGAAAAATAACTTTTTGCAGCTTTCGCCACATATATATATATATGTATATATATGTATATATATATGTATATATACATGTATATATATATATATATATATATATATATATATATATATATTCTTTATAATGTCCATTGCCTTTGAATATTACACAATATATTTCTAATTAGGAAGTAAAAACACCCTAATAATAAAGTGGATAAAGGCCTTTTATTTCGTGAATACTAATCATCGCTTTATAATCATTCATTTATATACATTCTGGGTTTTCAAATGATTATGCTAGTGGTAACAAATCTGACTCGCTTTTACTTCTGTTTCGTGTTTGGGCTGGTTGGTAAGTGTGTATGCGTTTGTGTTTTAGGGTATGCCTGTTTGCATGTAAGGGTCATTCTCGCTGTATTACAAAGTGATGTCTGAGATCTGGTCATTATTGTTTTGATGGCTTAAGAATTAACCATTTGTGTGCATTGTTCGCTACTACATGTACGAGTGCTATTTTTCCCAGTGTGGTTTATCGTTTCATCTTGTTGTGCAAATTTTTGTTCTGCACACGGTAACAGCGCCAGTGTGGAGTGCAGTGTTGAACACTCATATTTTTTGTAATCTTCTGTCACCGTATGCGACTCTGTTATTTCCTCTTCAGTTTGTTGCCAATCCGATTGAATGTTTTTTGATTCTAGTCGAGGGCCTGTTTGGTCCTGTCTAGATACTTATTGATTGTTGTTGAATTTTGTTATTTTTGGCCAGTCGATTAGAATATCATGTTGATGAAACTTTTGAATATTAATGTCAGGTGCTTGTTGTTTTATATAAAGGGCTTCATAAATAAATAGTAATTTTTCTGATTTTGCTTTGTGTAGAATTGTGAAATTAATCGAATTAACTGGATGCCCTGTTGCCATTATATGATCGGAAATAGCTGATTTTCCTGACGGTGCCAATTTATGTGGCAAATGTTGCTGGATTCTGCTTATCAATTGCTTCTTCGTACGTCCGAAAGATGAACTGTTTCGTTTTAATGGAAATATTCATAACAGATTTATTGTGTGGCAATAATAAGCTCCCTATTTCCAGAGTTGGCTAAATTTTTCAATTGCTATCATAAGAACACCTCATTAAAGAGTGGCACAAGTAATTGTGCATAATACATACGGTATGTTTATAAAACTTTACTTTACCTTAAAAACCGGTCTTAGTCACGAACACTTTCAAATTTTCAATGAAGCGCTTAAGAATATCAGTTTTGCTTCAGCTCATGAGAAATATAATAGTCTTCCTAGCTTAGTTGTACTTATTAAGTGAGATACTAATGGAAATTTAAATAGAAAAAATTATCATAAATCAACTTGATCTGCACAGTATTTGCATTACAGCAATTTACTACCTTTTTAATATAAATTATCGTCAGTTTGCTACGGTTTTTGATAATTAATAGATTGTTCAGTCAATATTCAAAAGGTAACGAATATGCTACAGCAACAAACTATTTCATGCTAATGGATATCCTAGACAATCAATTGAATAAATTATTTGAAGTAGCAGACGAAAAAAAGACGTATTTGGGACCATACAAGAATGAAAAATAACTAAATATCCAATTTGAGGTGGATGCAGTTTCCTGCATGGTACAAAATAAATTCGAAGTGCAGCTTAATTACGAGTGATATTTAATTTAACATATTTGTCTTTACCAGCAGCCAATGTCGCCACAAATATAATTTAAAATTATACATACGCAAGTTGTCGATCAACTTACGTAGGCTGATCGACCAGACGGTTGATTTCGCGAATTTAAGAACATGGCAACTTAAACGCTTGTTTTAAATCAATTGGTGAATACACGTTTTCAATTGCGCAACATATCGTTATAACGTCACACTTATGTTTTCCAGATGTAGCATTCAAGATAATTACGAAATGCTATAACATAATAAATACTGTTTGTTGCGGAGAACTAATATATATATTCAAGTATGTATTAGGTGTTGCGAACCTAGTAACAAATTAGTTTAGTTATGACCAGAAGGATAAGACAAAGACAGCATGAACGGAAAATATAATCTCATGCACATTCATTTCGTGCTTACTGGCGACTCATCATTAGGAGCCGGTATTACTTGCTATAACAGAAGTTTGTCAGCCCTATAATAATGGTACGATACCCACATGACTCACCCAAATATATAGTGCTTCAAGGGCGTAATACCGGCTCCTACTGACGAGTCGCCATTAAGCACGAAACGAATGTACATGAGATTATTCTTTCTGTTCATGCCCTCTTTGGTTTATCCCTCCGGTCACAAATGAACTTATTTGTTACTAGGCCAGAGTGTATGGATTTACTGGAGTAACAGGTGTTCAGAAATAGTTGTAATTATCAATTTCGGTGTAATATAGCATACATATATATCCATCATGTTAGTACCATGTACCGACTTGGAAACCATAGTGTTAGTACCATGTAACTTTTCCGTACTATTATATTGGTATCGGTTACTAACACAATAGTCATAGTGTTAGTATCCTTTACAGACTCGGTATATATATTTTATAGAGTGAGTTAGCGTTGAAGTTGCATTGTCGAGACTATACGATGTTAGCTACTCTACTACAGGTTTACACATTAGTCTAGGAGATTGTATCGTCCTTTTATCGAACATTCCTCCCCCAAATATATAGTGGTTAAAGGGTGTAATACCGGCTCCTACTGATGAGTCGCCAGTAAGCACGAAACGAATGTGCATGAGATTGTACTTTCCGTTCATGCTGTCTTTGGTTTATCCCTCTGGTCACAAATGAACTAATTTGTTATTAGGTTCGCAGCAACTAATACATACTTGCACATATATTAGTTATTATTGGACAAGCTAGAAAACTTGATTTTAAAAATTGCTATCTCTACCCATGCAATCAATGTTTGTTTAATTGTAGAACTTATATACATGTGGCGAATGCTGCAAAAAAATTATGTTCGTGACTGCGAAAAAACTTTGCAGCCGACATTTTCGGTCAAGTACTATTAGAAGTGAGAACCACTTATCAAATTATGCTTTTCATATATATATATATATATATATATATATATATATGCATATATATATATATATATATATATATATATATATATATGTATGGTTTAACCCTCGCTAGTCAGTTTTGCGTCGTAATTTTATGATAATAATGGACGACCGATACATGTCACTAAATGTAACTGACGGTAGTTTTGTTATGTTATTTGTCTGGATAAATTCATTCGTTATGTTGTTTATTTCAAGTACGCAAATTTGATTTAAATAATCCGATATATCAATTTAAAATAGTATGGCAGGAATCAAGTACATTAATTCAGATTATATTTTGCTTTATTTGTCAGCTTTTTGAAAGAGCTTTATGTATATAACAGTTGTGTTATAAACCGGTACTTGATCATCGAAATACAAGTATTTATGTAATTCCAATGTGCACACCTGATGTAGCAAAGTCTAACTTGGTAAACGAAAAGCGAAGTAATAGGGAGATTTTAAGTAATTTTGATAAAAATGAACTTCTTAGCTTAAACGTTCTACATTTAATCATATATTGTATACGAAAATTTATAAACGGATTTGCGCAGGCTTCGTTAGAAATCGTATTAACTATTATAATGCCCCAAGTGGATCTACAAATGTTCAACCAGTTCTGTTGCAATAGTGATTAAGTCTTTCAGTTCTTAACCAGTTAAATTTACCCGAAACGCCAAAATGAATCGGAATATGCTGTGATATTTGCGATAAGTATAAATTTTAGCCATGCAAACTATTAACATAAATCTTTTTATATATACCTGTTTTCCAAAATACGAATATTTGAACAATTATCTCGACTGGTTGCGACTGATTAATAAACGTTATGGAAAAATATTGTTGTGGCTTTATCGAATCACGCTTGTATAGGTTGTTTAATTTTTTTCTGGTCTTTCTTGCTATGCTATTTCACAAACTTGTAAAAGCAAGTCTGTTCTATTTGAACACTCCACTTTCTAATCATTCACGTAAACATGAGTTAACAGTGAATGACTTCTAACACATAATTGTTCTAACGATATTTTGAAAACTCTCAATCAACAATAACTGTAAATAATGTCCAACTCATTTATTTTAAATGAAATATTGTTAGCCGAATTGATTATCACGGACATGATTTCAAGCTTAGGTATTTTGATGCTCGCATACATGTCGTTCATAAAAAATAGTTAAACGAACATTAGTGGCACGGGCGGTGATAACAATTACCTTAATCAAGGTTGCGATCTTGGAACGAACACCTGACGTATGATGTTCATACATTTGTAAATCTAAACTAAGTATTGTGTAGTGAAAAAAGGCCAATTCATTCAGTAGACCGGTTTCGTCCTTATTGGGAACTTATTATGAATTGTCCAGAATTTGGTGCGTGCCTAGGTTCGAGCCCTGTCCGCGGCAAATTCTGGACAGTACGTGGTGAGTTCCCAATAAGGACGAAACTGGTCTAATGAATGAATTTCTTTTTACACACAATACAATACCTAATTTATACTGACAAATGTATCTACATAAACTTAGTTATTTGAAAAATAAGCAACGGGCAAGAAAGTAAGTGGTTGGAAAATTATTTTATTTTGCTACATGCAAATACTAATACAGGGCTGTTTCCTTCTTTTGTTAGCTCTCTTTTGTTATTTATTTTATGTTAGGCGATGCAATTTGGTCGAGGAAATATAAGATCGACTTTAAATATTTATAGGGTTGTAATTCAGAAGAATGTACCAGAACACGAAGAGCTACTGAAAATGCCAATAATAATCTAATTTCTAAAGACTTGCACTTGTCACAACTGCATCATATTATTTACAGGCTATTCAGACGTCAAATCTTATATCACTTACAGTAGCGGCGTTAAAAATGTAACTAATGAGAGCAACCTTCTCAGTGATCTCCATGAAATAATGTACAATGGTTAATTCGTAGCATAACTTCACTTATGACAAACTGGATTACAGTTAAGGTGAACCATTGATTTACTGAATGCAGATCGAGAAAACCACTATATTAAACCTTTATTGCGCTGCTCCTTTGCTGTTTACTTTATAAAACAGGTTTTAAAATGCTATTGTGATAGCAATAACGCTGTTAGTTTTAGAATATGCATATTATTTTTATTAAATGTAATCAGTTTGACAACGTCATGCCTTATCGAACTTATCTATACCTTTGATAAATTTTCCTTTTACGCATTTTATTTAAAGAAAAAGGTAATTTATTATTCAATGTGTGATGTGTGTAAGCATAACATGTAGATTCTCTTTTAGTGTGCTTTGAAATACAGCAAGAGTTTTAAGACTCGTTTTTTCAAAAATTGCTTTAAAGTATGGTTAATCGAAAGTACCGATAAAGTATGATGTTAACACGTATGTGTCACTTAATCATGCTTTACGAATACAAATTCCCTTAGTGTGTGAATTTAATAACTAAATTTTAACAAAATCCGATTATGTTATCAACAATATTGATATTGCAGAAGTTTTTCATAATATTGCTTTTAAGAAACTAGTGATTAGACTTTAGTTGTTTTAAAACAAGTAATTAATTTTCCAATAATCAAGTTCCTATTTTATTTGTAAAATTTGGTTTATTAATATCAATTCTGACCCCTGTAAACTTTTAAATTACAACAGTGGCTTAAACCAGAAATTGTGGTTTTGCTCTTTAGTTATCAAAATAAAATTTGCGTCAATTCATAAAGTTAGATAAGTTGTGCGTTTGCTGCTGTTCTGAGCCTGAATTTATTAAATTACTCCACATGTTTAGATGCATCGCATAGCAGCATCACGTTTGATATTTACTTTTTAAGTTAACTTCTTTCTGATTTAGGTCTACAGATAAATGTTGTTCAATTGCCGACCTTTCAATTAACTTTAGGCAATCGTTTAATTACATCTACTAACAATAGTATGACCATGACAACGTTATTGATAATACGTTTTCGCAACAAATATATGATCTTGGTTCTAATCTTGACTGCAATTCTTCCCCTTCAAACAAAGTTGAACATTGTTGAATTACACAAAAAATAATGAGTTCCAATCCAGAGAATGGTGTTATATTGTAGGGGGTTTTGTAGTTAATATAAGAGGTTCTGCGAGCTAGTTGTCTATTTAGTGCGATATCGCCCTCCTACCTAGTATTTAGTAGCTGTTATTACGATCCGCGTTCATGATTAATTCCTGGCCCTTTCCAAAAAGGTGATGTGAGAAGGCACAAGCATCAAGTCACTGTTTTATAAAGCAAAATTTTATAAAGCAAAGATAAAAATCATGTGAAAGTAGTCACCATAAGCACCACGTGTAATTAGCCCACTGTATGCTAGGTTTTGAGAGTTATCAATATTGTCAACACAAGTTACCATCTCGGTATAAGAGTAGTCACAATAAACTCACTATATAAATCCAAGTTTTCCGTTGTTACAAAATATCGATAAATGATTTAAAATGTATTAAGTCTACATTATATGAATAATTGTATGTAAAAGGGAACATAAATGCTACTCTTTAAAACGTGAATGAACAAGTTAAAGTTCTACTTCTGTGAGTATAACGACAAAATTGCCACTCATAGTTTAACAGCTACAATTCAAAATTCAAGTCTTCCTTGTTGAAAATAAGGCTCTTATAAATATGCTGTTTTATTTTATTTTATTTGAAATCGATTTATAGAGTCCCCAGAAATTTAATTGGCAAGTATCAAACAAAAATTTGTTGGTAATTAAACGCCTAAATCTTTTTAATCTCAAAGATATACGACGGTTTCAATCAATAATAGCACCAAACGACATACTTTTTGAGAAGTTTTATTGCAATTTTTAAAGAATTGAAATTTCTGAAAAAATGTGAGCCATGAAGATCGATTTATTTTATAATTAATTAAAATGTATAGCTGAATAAGAGTGAAAAAGACCTGGTATTACACATTCTATCTGGTTTAAAACTAGTCTATCAATATTGCGATTTATTTTTTGGTAATGTGGTGTGGCTATTATACAGTATAATTGGATATATTATTCAAACAGTGAGTTATTTTGAAGTTTTGATTTTGTGTATTGAAAGGTTTGGTGAAACAAAATTGGAATGTCATGCAGTATCATGTAATGATGTATAATAGTATGATAAATAACACTTTTTCCATGTGCAAATATTAAAAGAAATTTTGTCAGTTGCAATATGTATCCAAGGAGAAATAGCATGTTCTGATATTCAGGTGGAATTGGAGTTGATTCAAAAAATTGATTTTTTCCTTTATTTATTATAATCTCCGCGTTTTTATTTTCTATCTTGTTTTGCTTTTCGATATATATATATATATATATATATATATATATATATATATATATATATATTTACGTGTGTGTGTGCCTGTCTGTGAGGGGGTGTTTGTGCGTTTATTTATAGGCATTTTAGAGGAATATATAAGAAAAAAATAGTTCTTGCATTTGCTAGAAGTTCTTTTTTTCTTAAGGAAAGGGTACCAGGAATTTTATTAAAGCTCATGTTTTAAAAGAATCATATGATAATATACAAAGACTTTCATTCATACCAACTTTATAAAAATAATTACTGCTTACCAAACAGTAATACAATAATGAAATGTGCAAATGTCTTACCTAATTAAAGCGTATATTTGTAGAATTAAAAGCGGCAGCATTGATATGATACTATCCCAGAAACAGGAAAAAAATATAAGATACGCTCAATGAATATTTGATTATATTAAATATATGTATAAATCACAAGTTATATTTATTGTAGCCTCTTTATATATAAATATAAACGACAACTCTAAACAGATAACAAAATTGATCCTTTGCTATCATGTTCTTTATATTTTATAATGATGATCTGAAGTTTGTTCACCAAGTTTTTCATTTAGAAGTATTATAGAGAAAATGTGAATAACACGTTTTAACATTACATTAGATAATATTAATCATTTCATCATAGAAGTGATAATGCGTATATGGTAATCAATGCTCCGTTTTGTGTTTAAGTTGTCGAGCAATATAATGTCCTATTTTGTTTAGTCCATTCGTTCAAAGTTTACTTTTTCCTGGTGAGTAGTAAATCAAGTGAAATTTGCTGAATTAATTTCCTAAACCTCCGATTTCTTTTAATGCTTTGACTATTTTTCTGCTAATCAAGTTACTAAAGGTTAGACATGTATTTCCTTCGGCTGTCTATTTTTTTACATTAATCAGTATGTTTAATAGGCTATAAGTGAGCTGTATGCAAATGTAATGAGACTGAAATTCACGAAATATCTGCTGAAGTTACTTTTAATGCACAATACCGTGCTATTTAGTGAAAAATGTTTGCATGGAAATACTTCAGTACTCTCTCAGACAAAATGGGATGCCTCAAAATGTATTCATATATGACTGATAAACGTTATCGCCCTCTAAAATTATTACTTATGTAAGTCCTCGTAGTTCACATAAATCTGCGATAAACTTCTATGCGATTCATAAATAAAATATATCCCTCTTGACAGATCTAGCACGAATAGTCTAGCACATCTAAAAGGTGAGGGAGCCTAAGCAAATTAAACACGTCCTTAACACGTCATTGTACAGCACGGAGTAATAGCTTTCCGACAACATATAAATGATATACGGCTCCAGTCTTCTGTGTCATATTATGGCGCGGAATAACGAATGTCAGATAACATTGAGATTATGTATGGCACCAGTTGTCATTGTCATTATGTAGTAAGGTGTGATGGATACCAGATACTATTAAGAAATTTTATGACTCCTGTTGTCTGTGTCAAGTGTGCCACGAAGTGATACATGTCAAATAGCATTAAGATTATGTTTGGCTCCAGTTTTCTGTGTCATTGTGTGCCGCGGAATGGTGGTTGTCAGATAAAACTAAGACTAAGTATAGCATCAGATGTCTGTGTCATGGTGAGGCGCGCACTAATGGATGTCAGATAACAATAAGATGATGTATGGCTCTTGTGTCTGTGTCGTTATGTGGCACGGAGTGATGGGTGTCAGATAAAATTGAGATGAGGTATTGCTCCTGTGGTCTGTGTCATTGTGTGGCAAAGAATGATGCATGTCAGGTAATATTATGTTGACGTATCGCTCCAGATTTCTGTGTCAAAGCCAAGCACAGAGTAATGGATGTCAGATGATATAAAGCGATGGCTCCAATTGTCTGTGTCATTGTGAAGCACGGAGTGATGATTGTCAAATAACATTAAGATGATGTATGGCTCCTATGTCTGTGTTTTATACGTTAGCAATAGGTGATGCTTATCAGATAATATTATGATGATGTATGGCTCCAGATTTTTGTATGAAAGCGTAGCAGAGTGTAATGGATGTCAGATGATATATAATGAGGTATTGCATCAGATTTCTGCCTCACTGAGATACGCGCAGTGATGGATGTCAAAAAACAATAAGATGGTGAAATAAATACTGTTTGTTGCGAAGAACTAATATATATGCAAGTATGTATTAGGTTTTGCGAACCTAGTAACAAATTAGTTCAGTTGTGACCAGAAGGATAAACCAAAGGCAGCATGAACGGAAAGTATAATCTCATGCACATATATATACCGAGTCTGTAAAGGATACTAACACTATGGCTATTGTGTTAGTAACTGATGCCTTTTTTTAAATCGATGAGTACCGGATACTAACACTATGGTTTCCGAGTCAGACATGATACCAACCTGGTGGATATAAATTTATGCTAAAGTTCACTCAAATTGAGAATTAAAACAATTTCCGAACACCTGTTACTCCAGTTAAACCATACACTCTGGCCTTCATCGATATCAGTTATCACATTTCGCGATAAGCATGACATCATTCAATTCAATATCTTACAGTTAAATACTGTTTGTTGCGAAGAACTAATATATATGCAAGTATGTATTAGGTTTTGCGAACCTAGTAACAAATTAGTTCAGTTGTGACCAGAAGGATAAACCAAAGGCAGCATGAACGGAAAGTATAATCTCATGCACATTCGTTTCGTGCTTACTGGCGACTCATCAGTAGGAGCCGGTATTACGCCCTTTAACCACTATATATTTGGTAGAATAATGTGGAATAATAGGACGGTACAATCTCCTAGACGAATGTGTAAACCTGTAATAGTGAAGTCAACGACAATACGACTTCAATGCTAACTCACACTATATAATATATATACCGAGTCTGTAAAGGATACTAACACTATGGCTATTGTGTTAGTAACTGATACCTTTTTTGAAATCGATGAGTACCGGATACTAAAACTATGGTTTCCGAGTCGGTACATGATACCAACCTGGTGGATATAAATTTATGCTAAAGTTCACTCAAATTGAGAATTAAAACAAATTCCGAACACCTGTTACTCCAGTTAAACCATACACTCTGGCCTTCATCGATATCAGTTATCACATTTCGCGGTAAGCATGACAACATTCAATTCAATTTATTACAGTTAAATACTGTTTGTTGCGAAGATCTAATATATATGCAAGTATGTATTAGGTTATGCGAATCTAGTAACAAATTAGTTCAGTTGTGACCAGAAGGATAAACCAAAGGCAGCATGAACGAAAAGTATAATCTCATGCACATTCGTTTCATACTTAATGGCGACTCATCAGTAGGAGCCGGTATTACGCCCTTTAACCATTATATATTTGGTAGAAGAATGTCGAATAATAGGACGGTAGAATCTCCTAGACGAATGTGTAAACCTGTAATAGTGAAGCTAACATAATCTAAAGTCAACGACAATGCGACTTCAATGCTAAATCACACTATATAATATATATACCGAGTCTGTAAAGGATACTAACACTATGGCTATTGTGTTAGTAACTGATACCTTTTTTGAAATCGATGAGTACCGGATACTAACACTATGGTTTCCGAGTCGGTACATGATACCAACCTGGTGGATATAAATTTATGCTAAAGTTCACCCAAATTGAGAATTACAACAATTTCCGAACACCTGTTACTCCAGTTAAACCATACACTCTGGCCTTCATCGATATCAGTTATCACATTTCGCGGTAAGCATGACACCATTCAATTCAATATATTACAGTTAAATACTGTTTGTTGCGAAGAGCTAATATATATGCAAGTATGTATTAGGTTTTGCGAATCTAGTAACAAATTAGTTCAGTTGTGACCAGAAGGATAAACCAAAGGCAGCATGAACGGAAAGTATAATCTCATGCACATTCGTTTCGTGCTTACTGGCGACTCATCAGTAGGAGCCGGTATTACGCCCTTTAACCACTATATATTTGGTAGAAGTATGTGTTATTTACAGATAACTTTTTTGAAATCGATGATTACCGGATACTAACACTATGGTTTCCGAGTCGGTACATGATACCAACCTGATGGATATAAATTTATGCTAAAGTTCACCCAAATTGAGAATTACAACAATTTCCGAACACCTGTTACTCCAGTTAAACCATACACTCTGGTCTTCATCGATATCAGTGTGATAATTGATATCATTGAAGATGATATTATGGTTAACTCAGGTAACAATCAATTCAGAAATTGTAGTCAATTTAATGCTAACATAAATTATATCCACCGATTGGTATCATCTTCTCGACTCTGGCTATAGTGTTAATATCGAGCCACTCATCATTTCAAAAGTATCAATTACCTGTCTCTAGCCATAGTGTTAGTATCCTTTACAGACTCGGTATATATATTATATAGTGTGAGTTAGCATTGAAGTCGCATTGTCGTTGACTTTAGTTTATGTTAGCTTCACTATTACAGGTTTACACATTCGTCTAGGAGATTGTACCGTCCTGTTATTCCACATTCTTCTACCAAATATATAGTGGTTAAAGGGCGTAATACCGGCTCCTACTGATGAGTTGCCAGCAAGCACGAAACGAATGTGCATGAGATTATACTTTCCGTTCATGCTGCCTTTGGTTTACCCTTCTGGTCACAACTGAACTAATTTGTCACTAGGTTCGCAAAACCCAATACATACTTGCAAGATGGTGAATTGCTGCTGTGGTCTGTGTGATTGTGGGGCAGAATTAATGAATGTCAGATAACATTATTATTATGTATGGCTCCAATATTCCGTGTCATTTTGTAGGACGGAGTGATGATAATTGGCACCAGTTTTTGGGTCATTATGTAGCATCGGATACTGGATGTGAGATAATACTAAGCTTATGTTTGGCACCAGGTTTCTGCGCCATTTTGAGGTTCGGAGTGATGGATGTCAGATAAAAATAGGATGATATGCGGCTCCAGTGTCTAAGTCGTTGTGTAGCACAGAGTGCTGCATTGCAAATAACAATAAGATAATATTTGGCTCAAGTTTTTTGGGTCTTTGTGTTGCGTGGGATACTGGATGTCAAATACTACTAAGATTATGCAGGGCACCAGGTTTCGGCATCACTAGGAGGCGCGGAGTGATGGATGTCAGATAAAAATAAGATGATATGTGGCTCCAGTGTCTAACTCATTGTGTAACACGAAGTGATGCATGCCAAATAACAATAAGATAATATTTGGCTCAAGTTTTTTGGGTCTTTGTGTTGCGTGGGATACTGGATGTCAAATACTACTAAGGTTATGTATGGCACCAGGTTTCGGCATCACTAGGAGGCGCGGAGTGATGGATGTCAGATAAAAATAAGATGATATGTGGCTCCAGTGTCTAAGTCGTTGTGTAACACGAAGTGATGCATGCCAAATAACATTACGATAATATTTGGCTCAAGTTTTTTGGGTCTTTGTGTTGCGTGGGATACTGGATGTTAAATACTACTAAGATTATGCAGGGCACCAGGTTTCGGCATCACTAGGGGGCGCGGAGTGATGGATGTGAGATAAAAATAAGATGATATGTGGCTCCAGTGTCTAAGTCGTTGTGTAACACGAAGTGATGCATGCCAAATAACAGTAAGATAATATTTGGCTCAATGTTTTTGGGTCTTTGTGTTGCGTGGGATACTGGATGTCAAATACTACTAAGATTATGCAGGGCACCAGGTTTCGGCATCACTAGGAGGCGCGGAGTGATGGATGTCAGATAAAAATAAGATGATATGTGGCTCCAGTGTCTAACTCATTGTGTAACACGAAGTGATGCATGCCAAATAACAATAAGATAATATTTGGCTCAATGTTTTTGGGTCTTTGTGTTGCGTGGGATACTGGATGTCAAATACTACTAAGGTTATGTATGGCACCAGGTTTCGGCATCACTAGGAGGCGCGGAGTGATGGATGTCAGATAAAAATAAGATGATATGTGGCTCCAGTGTCTAAGTCGTTGTGTAACACGAAGTGATGCATGCCAAATAACATTACGATAATATTTGGCTCAAGTTTTTGGGTCTTTGTGTTGCGTGGGATACTGGATGTTAAATACTACTAAGATTATGCAGGGCACCAGGTTTCAGCATCACTAGGGGGCGCGGGTGATGGATGTGAGATAAAAATAAGATGATATGTGGCTCCAGTGTCTAAGTCGTTGTGTAACACGAAGTGATGCATGCCAAATAACATTAAGATAATATTTGGCTCAAGTTTTTTGGGTCTTTTTTGTTGCGTGGGATACTGGATGTCAAATACTACTAAGATTATGCAGGGCACCAGGTTTCGGCATCACTAGGAGGCGCGGAGTGATGGATGTGAGATAAAAATAAGATGATATGTGGCTCCAGTGTCTAAGTCGTTGTGTAACACGAAGTGATGCATGCCAAATAACATTAAGATAATATTTGGCCCAATTTTTTGGGGTCTTTGTGTTGCGTGGGATACTGGATGTCAAATACTACTAAGATTATGCAGGGCACCAGGTTTCGGCATCACTACGAGGCGCGGAGTGATGGATGTCAGATAAAAATAAGTTGATATGTCGCTCCAGTGTCTAAGTCGTTGTGTAACACGAAGTGATGCATGCCAAATAACATTAAGATAATATTTGGCTCAATTTTTTTGGGTATTTGTGTTGCGTGGGATACTGGATGTCAAATACTACTAAGATTATGTAGGGCACCAGGTTTCGGCATCACTAGGAGGCGCGGAGTGATGGATGTCAGATAACAATAAGATGATATGTGGCTCCAGTGTCTAAGTCTTTGTGTAACACGAAGTGATGCATTCCAAATAACATTACGATAATATTTGGCTCAAGTTTTTTGGGTCTTTGTGTTGCGTGGGATACTCGATGTTAAATACTACTAAGATTATGCAGGGCACGAGGTTTCGGCATCACTAGGGGGCGCGGAGTGATGGATGTGAGATAAAAATAAGATGATATGTGGCTCCAGTGTCTAAGTCGTTGTGTAACACGAAGTGATGCTTGCCAAATAACATTACGATAATATTTGGCTCAAGTTTTTTGGGTCTTTGTGTTGCGTGGGATACTGGATGTTAAATACTACTAAGATTATGCAGGGCACCAGGTTTCGGCATCACTAAGGGGCGCGGAGTGATGGATGTGAGATAAAAATAAGATGATATGTGGCTCCAGTGTCTACGTCGTTGTGTAACACGAAGTGATGCATGCCAAATAACATTACGATAATATTTGGCTCAAGTTTTTTGGGTCTTTGTGTTGCGTGGGATACTGGATGTTAAATACTACTAAGATTATGCAGGGCACCAGGTTTCGGCATCAATAGGGGGCGCGGTGTGATGGATGTGAGATAAAAATAAGATGATATGTGGCTCCAGTGTCTAAGTCGTTGTGTAACACGAAGTGATGCATGCCAAATAACAGTAAGATAATATTTGGCTCAATGTTTTTGGGTCTTTGTGTTGCGTGGGATACTGGATGTCAAATACTACTAAGATTATGCAGGGCACCAGGTTTCGGCATCACTAGGAGGCGCGGAGTGATGGATGTCAGATAAAATAAGTTGATATGTGGCTCCAGTGTCTAAGTCGTTGTGTAACACGAAGTGATGCATGCCAAATAACAATAAGATAATATTTGGCTCAAGTTTTTTGGTCTTTGTGTTGCGTGGGATACTGGATGTCAAATACTACTAAGATTATGCAGGGCACCAGGTTTCGGCATCACTAGGAGGCGCGGAGTGATGGATGTCAGATAAAAATAAGATGATATGTGGCTCCAGTGTCTAAGTCGTTGTGTAACACGAAGTGATGCATGCCAAATAACATTAAGATAATATTTGGCTCAAGTTTTTTGGGTCTTTGTGTTGCGTGGGATACTGGATGTCAAATACTACTAAGATTATGTAGGGCACCAGGTTTCGGCATCACTAGGAGGCGCGGAGTGATGGATGTCAGATAAAAATAAGATGATATGTGGCTCCAGTGTCTAAGTCGTTGTGTAACACGAAGTGATGCATGCCAAATAACATTACGATAATATTTGGCTCAAGTTTTTTGGGTCTTTGTGTTGCGTGGGATACTGGATGTTAAATACTACTAAGATTATGCAGGGCACCAGGTTTCGGCATCACTAGGGGGCGCGGAGTGATGGATGTGAGATAAAAATAAGATGATATGTGGCTCCAGTGTCTAAGTCGTTGTGTAACACGAAGTGATGCATGCCAAATAACAGTAAGATAATATTTGGCTCAATGTTTTTGGGTCTTTGTGTTGCGTGGGATACTGGATGTCAAATACTACTAAGATTATGCAGGGCACCAGGTTTCGGCATCACTAGGAGGCGCGGAGTGATGGATGTCAGATAAAATAAGTTGATATGTGGCTCCAGTGTCTAAGTCGTTGTGTAACACGAAGTGATGCATGCCAAATAACAATAAGATAATATTTGGCTCAAGTTTTTTGGGTCTTTGTGTTGCGTGGGATACTGGATGTTAAATACTACTAAGATTATGCAGGGCACCAGGTTTCGGCATCACTAAGGGGCGCGGAGTGATGGATGTGAGATAAAAATAAGATGATATGTGGCTCCAGTGTCTAAGTCGTTGTGTAGCACGAAGTGATGCATGCCAAATAACATTACGATAATATTTGGCTCAAGTTTTTTGGGTCTTTGTGTTGCGTGGGATACTGGATGTCAAATACTACTAAGATTATGCAGGGCACCAGGTTTCGGCATCACTAGGAGGCGCGGAGTGATGGATGTCAGATAAAAATAAGATGATATGTGGCTCCAGTGTCTAACTCATTGTGTAACACGAAGTGATGCATGCCAAATAACAATAAGATAATATTTGGCTCAAGTTTTTTGGGTCTTTGTGTTGCGTGGGATACTGGATGTCAAATACTACTAAGGTTATGTATGGCACCAGGTTTCGGCATCACTAGGAGGCGCGGAGTGATGGATGTCAGATAAAAATAAGATGATATGTGGCTCCAGTGTCTAAGTCGTTGTGTAACACGAAGTGATGCATGCCAAATAACATTACGATAATATTTGGCTCAAGTTTTTTGGGTCTTTGTGTTGCGTGGGATACTGGATGTTAAATACTACTAAGATTATGCAGGGCACCAGGTTTCGGCATCACTAGGGGGCGCGGAGTGATGGATGTGAGATAAAAATAAGATGATATGTGGCTCCAGTGTCTAAGTCGTTGTGTAACACGAAGTGATGCATGCCAAATAACAGTAAGATAATATTTGGCTCAATGTTTTTGGGTCTTTGTGTTGCGTGGGATCCTGGATGTCAAATACTACTAAGATTATGCAGGGCACCAGGTTTCGGCATCACTAGGAGGCGCGGAGTGATGGATGTCAGATAAAAATAAGATGATATGTGGCTCCAGTGTCTAACTCATTGTGTAACACGAAGTGATGCATGCCAAATAACAATAAGATAATATTTGGCTCAAGTTTTTTGGGTCTTTGTGTTGCGTGGGATACTGGATGTCAAATACTACTAAGGTTATGTATGGCACCAGGTTTCGGCATCACTAGGAGGCGCGGAGTGATGGATGTCAGATAAAAATAAGATGATATGTGGCTCCAGTGTCTAAGTCGTTGTGTAACACGAAGTGATGCATGCCAAATAACAGTAAGATAATATTTGGCTCAATGTTTTTGGGTCTTTGTGTTGCGTGGGATCCTGGATGTCAAATACTACTAAGATTATGCAGGGCACCAGGTTTCGGCATCACTAGGAGGCGCGGAGTGATGGATGTGAGATAAAAATAAGATGATATGTGGCTCCAGTGTCTAAGTCGTTGTGTAACACGAAGTGATGCATGCCAAATAACATTAAGATAATATTTGGCCCAATTTTTTGGGGTCTTTGTGTTGCGTGGGATACTGGATGTCAAATACTACTAAGATTATGCAGGGCACCAGGTTTCGGCATCACTAGGAGGCGCGGAGTGATGGATGTCAGATAAAAATAAGTTGATATGTCGCTCCAGTGTCTAAGTCGTTGTGTAACACGAAGTGATGCATGCCAAATAACATTAAGATAATATTTGGCTCAATTTTTTTGGGTATTTGTGTTGCGTGGGATACTGGATGTCAAATACTACTAAGATTATGTAGGGCACCAGGTTTCGGCATCACTAGGAGGCGCGGAGTGATGGATGTCAGATAACAATAAGATGATATGTGGCTCCAGTGTCTAAGTCTTTGTGTAACACGAAGTGATGCATTCCAAATAACATTACGATAATATTTGGCTCAAGTTTTTTGGGTCTTTGTGTTGCGTGGGATACTCGATGTTAAATACTACTAAGATTATGCAGGGCACGAGGTTTCGGCATCACTAGGGGGCGCGGAGTGATGGATGTGAGATAAAAATAAGATGATATGTGGCTCCAGTGTCTAAGTCGTTGTGTAACACGAAGTGATGCTTGCCAAATAACATTACGATAATATTTGGCTCAAGTTTTTTGGGTCTTTGTGTTGCGTGGGATACTGGATGTTAAATACTACTAAGATTATGCAGGGCACCAGGTTTCGGCATCACTAAGGGGCGCGGAGTGATGGATGTGAGATAAAAATAAGATGATATGTGGCTCCAGTGTCTACGTCGTTGTGTAACACGAAGTGATGCATGCCAAATAACATTACGATAATATTTGGCTCAAGTTTTTTGGGTCTTTGTGTTGCGTGGGATACTGGATATTAAATACTACTAAGATTATGCAGGGCACCAGGTTTCGGCATCAATAGGGGGCGCGGTGTGATGGATGTGAGATAAAAATAAGATGATATGTGGCTCCAGTGTCTAAGTCGTTGTGTAACACGAAGTGATGCATGCCAAATAACAGTAAGATAATATTTGGCTCAATGTTTTTGGGTCTTTGTGTTGCGTGGGATACTGGATGTAAAATACCACTAAGATTATGCAGGGCACCAGGTTTCGGCATCACTAGGAGGCGCGGAGTGATGGATGTCAGATAAAATAAGTTGATATGTGGCTCCAGTGTCTAAGTCGTTGTGTAACACGAAGTAATGCATGTCAATTAACATTAAGATTATATTTGGCTCAATGTTTTGGGTCTTTTTGTTGCGTGGGATACTGGATGTCAAATACCACTAAGATAATGTAGGGCACCAGGTTTCGGCATCACTTGGAGGAGCGGAGTGATGGATTTTAGATAAAAATATGATGCTATATGGCTCCTGTGTCTGTGTGGTTGTGTGGCGCAGAGGGATGGACGTCAGACCAAACTAAGATGAGTTATGTCTCTTGTGGGCTGTATCATTGTGTGGCAAATTGTGATGCATATCAGATAACATTATGATAATTTATGGCTCCAGTTCCTGTGTCAGTGAGTAGCAAGTAGTAATGAATGCCAGATTATATATTATGATGTATGACTCCAGTTTTCTGTTTCATTTTTTCGCACGGAAGGATGCATGTCAAATGACATTATGATGATGTTTGGCACCAGTATTCTGTGACATTTTGTGTCGCGGAAAGATGGATGTCAGATAACTCTAAGATTAAGTATGGCTCCAGTTGTCTGCGTCATTTTTAAGCGCTGGAAGTGATGGAGGTCAGATTACATAATAATGGTGTACGGCTCTTGTGTCTGTGTCTTTGTGGTGCGGAGGGATGGATGTCAGAAAACATGAAGAAGTTAAATGTCTGATGTTCTCTTTGTAATTTTAACATTTAGATGATTTGCGGCTCCAGTTGTCTGTGTCAATAAGTAGCACGGAATGATGGATATCAGATAGCATTAAGATGTATACTCCTATTGCCTTTGTCATAGTGTGGCACGAAGTGATGCATGCCAAATAAATTTACGATGATGTAAGGGTTCAGTTTTCTGTGCAATTTTATAGCACGTTGGGATGGATGTCAGATAAAATTTTGAAAATGTATGTGTCCTGTTGTCTGTGTCACTGTTTCGCATGAAGTGATTTATGTCAGATAACTATATGATGACGAATGGCTGAAGTGGTCTTTGTCATTGTTTGGCCTGGAATAATGGATGTCAGATTTAATTAAGATGATGTATGGCTCCTTTTGTCTGTGTCGTTCTGTTGCGCGGCGTGATAGAATTTAGTTAACATTAAGAAGATTTATTTGCTTCTATTGACATTGTCATTGTGTGGCCCTGAGTGATTTAAGTCAGATAACATTATGATGTAATATGACTCCTGTGTCTGTGTCTTTGTGTGATACGGAGTGATGTATATCAGTTACCATTGAGATTATGCATGGCTAATATATTTTGTGTTAATCTGCTGTTCGGAGTGATGGGTATCAGATAACCTTCTGAAGATATATGGCTCCAGTTGTCTGTTTCAATGTGTAAAACGGAGTGATGGATGTCAGATAACATTTAGATGATGTATGTCCACTGTTGTTCGGGTTATTGTTCGGTAGGGAGTGGTGCTTATTAGTTAACATTATGATGAAGTATGGAAACTATTGTTTTTGTCATGGTGTGGCACGGAGTGATCAAGATGAGGTAAAATTAAGATTATGTATGGCTTATTTTGTCTGTGCTAATGTTTCGCGTGAAGTGATGGATGTGAGTCAAAACTGATGTGATTAAAAGCTCATGTAATCTGTGTCGTTATGTGGTGCAGAATGACGGATTTCTGATAATGTTAAGATGATTTATGGTTCCGGTTTTCTTTGTTGTTGTGTAGTATGGAGTGATGGATTTCAGATTACATTTAGAAGATCTTTAACTCCTGTTGTATTTGTCGTTGTGCGGCGCGGAGTGATGGATGTCTGATACAATTTATATGATGTATTACTTCTTTCGTCTGTGTCATAATATGGCACGGAGTAATGGATGTAGGATAACATTAAGATGATGAAAAACGATACTGTTTATTTTTGTTATTTTGTGGAACGGAATGTTGGAATTCAGATTCCATTAATATTGTCAATAGTTTTGTTTTCTGTGCTATTGTGTGGCACGTGGTGAAGACAATAATATGATATATGCCTCCAGTAAAATCAGTGTCATTGTGTGGAACGGAGTTACGGCTTCTGTTTTCTGTGTCATTGTATGATACAATTTTATGGATATCAGATTAAATTAAAACGGTGCATAACTCTTATGGTCTGTGTCGTTGTGTAGCCACGGAGTAATCGATTTCAGATAACATTAGAGTGATTTTGTCTCTTGATGTCTGTGTCTTTGTGTGGCGCGGAATGATAGGTGTCAGATAACATTAAAAAGAAATGTGGCTCCGACTGTCTGGGTTACTGTGTCGCATGGGTTTGACAATAAGATGATGAAAGGCTCATTTTCTTAGTGTCATTGTGCGGCTCAGAAGCATGGATGTCAGGTAACATTAAGTTTAAATATGACTCCTTTTTGCTGTGTCCTTGTTTGGGCTGTGGGATAGATGTCAGATAACATTAAGATGCTATGTTGCTGTTGTTCTCTGTGTCATTTTGTGCTACATAGCGATGGAGATCATATAATTTTTAAATGCTGCGCGGCTGCTGTTTTCTGCTATACCGGAAATTAGGGTTTCTGTTTAAATCCATTGAATTATCTCTTATATTAGCTTAGTTCGTACTGTCAAATTCACAATAGCCTAATAATTTTATTTGATTTTGGCGTACTACTCGATTGCCAGCACTGGAAGGCTACTTTGCAAAATTTTTAATTTTTTTTTGTTTATAGTAAGCTGTTTTTAAATATGTTGACAATTTACATTCTTTTCCTGATTACTCACAAGTGCGAAACGAATAGTCAGCTGCTTTAACTCCACAAAGTTTTGATAAAACAGTATACTACGAATAATATTTCTCGAAAACTTTAACAATGGGTGACTAATATAGGCTGGAAGATGAAATAATATTTACACAAATTTAAATTTCTAAAGCTTATCGCTTTCAATTATTTAACTGATAAGCATTAGGTTGTGAATTTAAAAAAGTCTTATAACTTGTAATACTGTAGGGGTGTTTTGCGGGGTTGCTATCTCCCTACATAGAACTGGTAGCAGCTGTGGAGATCCGTGCTTATGAACAATCACTGGCCTTTTCCCGATGGGTGATGTGAGAAAGCTAATTCGTATGATCACATATGTATTGTACACAATGTTGCATGGAAAATTCATAGTTAGTCCAAATTGACCGCTCTCTAGACGGCAAGAAAACGAAATACTGTTAACACAATTGAATGTCTTATACACAAGTCACAGTTAAACAAAATTGTCCATGGTCTAGACGGCAACAAAACGAAATACTGTTAACAAAATTGAATGTCTTATACACAAGTCACAGTTAAACAAAATTGTCCGTGCTCTAGACGGCAACAGAACGAAACACTGTTAACAAAGTTGAATGTCTTATACACAAGCAATTATTCTTTCACAAATGTCTGAATTGTGATGAATACATGTAACCGATTGAAAATATATGATGATATAAATAAAGTCACTGGTAAAAGTTGGCACTGATGATGAATAGACTAAAATCGTGTAAAAACTTCAATGAAAAAACTTCACAAATAATTAATCCACTGTTTGCTATGGTTTTAACACATTTAATTATAATAATCCATTGTACTCTGAAATTCGGATACGTAGAATTAGATACGAACAATAAATCACTTGTATAAACTGCGAATAATCCAACGAAGAATAGAAATTCCACTATGGCACTATAATCCACCGCATGTTCCCTGCGTATTGCGCGCGGGTGTGTATATTTAATAAACAAAACCCTATTAATTACAATTAAAATTGCAGTTCAAGAAATCTCAATTAAAACTGCTTGAAACTAACAGAGATTGTTTCTAAAATCACAGTTAAGAGAAATATTGTGTAAAAACAGAGTTAGATTATTTGACCTTAAAGAGCACCATATTTGTCAAAATTGAACATCGTTGGGTTGTAACGCGGAGCCGCGTGTTACAATACATTGAATAAATAATTGTAAAGAAGAAAGGTGAAATAAAATGAAGCCTCTTAAACAGCCTACAACTCCCAATCAAACTGATCGCATCGTGCTTTCATAATCTAAACATTGGGGGAAATAACAACAGGACAAAAGAATTTTTGGAAACGTGTCTAGAAATTTGCTATGTAAACAATATCAGGCATAAAACATTGACTTGCTAGACGCATTTTTGAGTCGTTGCCTAAATCAGGCTTTCTTGTTTGTCTTACTAAAAAATTTCACATTTTTCTGGGTATAGCTCAATTCCCGTTGTAAAGGCAAATCCAATGATCATGAGCCTTATTAACATCGGGCTTAAGAGATATAAGTGCTGTTTATATGATAACCTGTAAATATTGGGAGTATATTTACAGGATCAGACTTACATCAGACTACCTGCAGTCTATTCCATGAACTATGTATTTTTAAAACTGCTTTTGTTCTTAACTGCATTCTTTATATTTTCTTTAACCTCTTGCTGCTTCCTGTGCATAAATGAATAATACAATCTTGTAAAGATACGAGCAAACCACATTAGAATTATATAAGCATCCGGTTATAATAGGTTTACTTACGGAACATCTGAAAATATAGTTTAAATTCTTTCACAGACAGATTCAGACTTACGTGAGGTTGACTTGTAATACGACAGATTGAATTGGACATCTGCGAAAAAACCACATACGAACAAAGCAATCCGCAACTTCAATATTTTGAGGGAAATTTACCGCCCAGAATGTTTAAGGCAATTGGTTGCTGCAACAAATGTTAACTGCAAGGTAAGTATGTATTAGGTGTTGCGAACCTAGTAACAAATTAGTTCAGTTGTGACCAGAAGGATAAACCAAAGGCAGCATGAACGGAAAGTATAATCTCATGCACATTCGCCTCGTGCTTACTGGCGACTCATCAGTAGGAGCCGGTATTACGCCCTTTAACCACTATATATTTGGTCGAAGAATGTGGAGTAATAGGACGGTACAATCTCCTAAAGTTGGACAAAAAGGATGACTTATATAGTTGATGGCAAACATAAAAGTAACACAGATACATTTATAGTTTGCTTTCATACTTCATTCCTCATAACTGGCTGGTTCAGCTTCCATTCATCGATGCGCATTCTTCGCATTAAATTTTAATGTCTCGTGTGAGCAATCCAAACCAAAAGTACCTGCTCGACTTCTTATAGAATTATCGTTAAATGCGACAAAATCCTAAAAGGAAGGATTCTTTCAAACTTTACCTAGTTCAAAGAAATTTTTTCAGAAAAAAGATAACGTGCATTTTGAAAATATTTGTTAGTTTAACTGACGCTAATGAAAATAATTTGTTCACCATTATAATGGCATCTTTTTATCGAACCGAGTCTCTAAAACGATACTCCGAGAAAACAATTTAGTACAATGCTCTTCAAGACTCTAACGCCGATCCTTGACAGAATTTTTTAAATTTGATGAACACACATGAAAAGATAGTGGTAGTTTGTGTACAAATGACATAATATATCTTTAGTTTAATATTGAAATTCTGATACGGGATTGTATATAGGAAATAACAATTGGAGTCAGCCTTCTTAAATATGACAGGTCATATGTTATATTTAAGACTGCTTCTTTGGTAGTCATCCTCACTCAAAAATATCTTCTTTAATGTGTAAGACTGGCTTCGTACCACTGAGCAAATGCTTTCGCATAAATATTCTGTGACTTTTCCTGTCTTTCGGCATAAATCTTCTGATATTGACCAAACTTGATGTCGTACTGAATTTAAAGCTTCTTTGCATTATGAGAGGCTGGAAAGAGGATTTATCTTAGCATAATTTGCGATTAATTCTGCTTAGATCTAGAAGGCATAAATTGTTTGTATAGTAAATGTGATGTCATTGGATCTCGAATTCGTATGCGCTCGCTTTTTTGCTCTGTTTGGAACAGGTCCCTTTTATCAAAGGGTAACACAATTTCAGAAATTCTTATAATCGATATAGGGGGATTGTTATCAAAGTTTTTGTTATTCATATGATTCTTAACATTCCTCCAACTTATTTGGACTATCATTATTAAATTAGTTTTTTGCAAACAAAATGGTAACACCTGTTGCTAGAAAATAGGTTACTGTAAAATTAAATTTTTGCAAAAATTAATTGTATTGATTTTTACAAAACACTGCATACTTTATTTTAGGCTTGGTTTGCAATAATTATTTTTTGGGTTGCCTGGTTACCTACAACTCCGTTGTTTATATATTTAATCCTAATTTTTGAAGAATACAATTTTTTGACTTAGCTAAAATTTCGCCATATTAATTATTAGAAAAACTTATTAAGTTCCTTCCAGATTTTAACACGCTATTTAATATCTATAAATTTTTGAACATATTTAAATGGTCAGATATCTTATTTGAACCTGATTGGCAATATTTTTTTGAGAAGCATAAAAAATATGAAGAATTTAGTCAGATTTCTTAGGTTTTTATTTTAATCACGGTTTGGTTCTGGATGTATGGAACAGTATATTTGTATACATACATTTTTCAATATAAGCTAAACATTGTATAATTTTGAAAAGGCACTTCATCCAGTAGAACGTTTTCGTCCTTATTAGGAACTCTTCACGTACTTTCTAGAATTCAACGCTAACAGGGCTCGGACCTGAGCACGTGTGCTCCGTAATCCTGTTGCTCTAACCAATGAGCAACACTGCCACATGTTATATACAAAGTTTAATTATAATTGTTATCACCGCCCGCGTAAATAACTTTTGTTAAATTTTATAATATTTAATTTAATATCACCGTCCCAGGTAGTGCTGTGTCTGTTATATAATGATAGCGTGGAGGTGGTTGGTTGGAACTTCAGTTCTACAGAGTTACCATATAGACTCGCCATAAAGGAAAGGCTCAAAAAGAAATATTAACAAGCGTATAACTGAGAAGGATGTGCAACGTACTACAGGATGGCTCAGGGATTCGAACAACATATTCCAAAGCAAAAGTGCGCAGATTCAAGTCCTGTCCGCGTCAAATTATAGACAGTACACGAAGAGTTCCTAATAAGGACTAAACCGGTCTACTGCATGAATCACCTTTTCTTCATTATACAATGCTCAGTTTATACTGAAAAATTTATGCATATATCGGGACCTTTATTTACATCAAAATCGTTACCTTGATTTAATAACTTTTTATCACCGCCCGTGCTATCAATCTTTATTAAATTTCTTCAGTTTGTCGGCAAAGAGTTGTTGGAGTGTTTGTGTCAACGACTGTCTTCTGTCTACTCTGTATCTTATTATTTTCGGTGTCTATTATTGATGATCAAATAAATGAACCTATTCAGGACTATAATATACTTATTTAACTAGTGATTAATATATGAAATGGCAGTTTCATGCGAAACGCAAAACACATTTGACGATCAGGCCAGGCAATTTTTATTTCTTAAATTTTACATTTTATTATATTTTTTGAGAATATTTTAGATGTTTACCTTGATGGAAATTGAACCTGAACATTCACTGGTGTCTTTCTGTTAATTCGTTAATTATCAAAATCATGTCAATATTGGCACTGTGTGCTAGATTCTCATTTATTCGTATGAATAACATTAGCGTATCTCAATGTAATTTTGCGACAAGGTTGGAAATTACTATTGTCATAAATACTAACTGGTGTAATTTTTAAAATATATTTTGTTTTCAGGTACATATTATAGATTAAGAACATGAATAATTTATTTTGATATCCCTCCAATTCTGCAAATTGAAATCTAAATTAAATTTTTTAAAAGTTTTTATTTCAAATATTGCTGTTTTTTATAAGTCCGTTAAAGTTTTTCAATTTTTGTTTGTTTCAAATCTTCTGTTACGTAAGCTAGTTAAATACTGACGCTCAGCAATTTTGATCAACGTTTCACATCAGCACGTCATGAAGCGAAATTTCTCTTCCACAAATTATCCGGCTGTGAGACCGCGAAGTATAATTAGGCATTGATATAATGTCCGACGATTTATTCATTGCTGCTTATTATATTTTCCCCGTTCTAATATTTTTCAGAAAACTCTGACCTAACTAGGCAATGCTAACACAATAATAAGAGGCTTGGCCTAACATTAACTATGAATAGATTGCTTATTTTTATTTAGTACGTTATGATTATCTATGTAAATTTTACTATTCCCTAAACAGTTGTGAATTCCCTAATTCACTTTTCAATTATCTTTTTAATTTAAAATTTTTAAAGATGTCATGCTCACAATAGTAGTTATTTTGTAAGCTTGTTTAAGCCAGAAATCAATTCGTTATCATATTTCATTTATTCGGTAAGATCATATATTTTTCCCTAGCTAATTTCAAAAATAAGTTAAAAAATTTGGCAACATATTAAAACAAAATCATTGGTCGAATTGAAATCAACGCATTTTCCGTACATCAACACGATGTACATCACACAATGACCGTGAATTCGCTATATCTGACTAACAGGTTTGAATATTATTTCCAATGATCCAATATATTTTCTATTTTAGTAATACATATATCACGACAAAAGAAGTCTCGCAGATAAAACTGTAGCCATTATAAATCTCATTTTTCTGCAGACACAAGTTCAACTTTATGGAGGAAGATATTTCCTCGGACAAAATAAAGTAACAATTTCTTGATTAAATTAAAAATCTATTGCTCTTTAAAACAATTTTTCTTAAAAATTAAAATTATTCAATTAAATTAGAGATCATTTATTTAAAAATTATTTGAGTTATTATTCTGTTTAATTGTGCTTGATTTCATTTTTCTATATATTGTGACTTATTTGCGCGTCTTGCTGTTGACGTTTTGTCGTCATTATGCAACCTTTTCACAATTTATTTCTTTTATCGTTTAAACAACATGCTCTTACTACCACAAGGTTATATTCTTATTGGAGTAAATTAGGAACGTTTAGGAACAGGTAATTTTTTTATTCATTTTTATGCCAAATATTATTCTAGTTCAAGTGGTCGGTATGCTGTGCTATGTATAAGGTACTCAGTCCTACTGCTTACTTAATTATGTAGATATTATTTTGGTTGACATGTTGGCTAATCGTAATATAATGAAATGTATGGCATCAATGGAAGAGTTCTGTATATGTACCTGATAGAATTGGAGGAAAGGATTAATTCATTAAACTCCGGTTCACATATTGATCCGCATACAAAACACTCTTGCAAACACACCAGAATTTTTACGGGCTTGGTAACTTCGGGGCTCTTATGAGTTACATGGAAAAGAGCCTCGAACAAATTTGGAAAACGCGCAAGTCAATATTTAATCAGTATGCCACCGAACAAATCTGAAAACGTTCAGAGTGTATCGAAGATACGCAAATGCTCTTTAAAGTTTTTCAATGGATCAGGTTTTTGCGGCATATGAAATTTTTGGGCCACCATGTTCAGTTTAGAGATAAAACTGTGGAAGAGGCACCACGCAATTATTTTGAGTTATTAATGGCAACAATTTAAAGGAGATATTATCCCAGAAGTTTAACAAAAATGTACGAAATATTGCGCCTAGAAAAGATTGAGCGTTAATTTTCCGCATTAATATATAAACACTTAAATGCAAAAGCTTTGGTTTGAATATATATCAAGATGTTATTAATTCAATTTTTACAACTGAGATATCAGACATTCAAAGAGCCAAATTAGAGTTCTTTTAGAAAATGAAGGTAGATTGGCCAAGAAAAACCAGAGAGTTAGACAGCGTGTACAGACTGCAATAACCACAGATATTTGTTGTGAGAGCAGATTCAAGCAAGCGTTTTAAGGGTCACCCAGAAATTGCAAGGCAAATTGTGCATAGGGACGGTGGGCGAAATGCCAAGGTGAGAGCTGCCTCTATTCAAGTTTAGATTGAGCCAGGTGGAAAGGCAGCACCAAACCTGTGGAATGAAATGCCTCGTTGGAAAAAGTATAAAATATCCGATAGTAGGAATCTTAGGGTGGGTTACGTTACAAAGGCTCCATGATGCGTCTATAAAAGGCATACTGGAGGCAAATTCAAATACTGCGTTGTTATATAAAAGCATTCAGTAAGCTGGCAAGAGAGTTAAATTCGGTTAAAAGAGATCTTTTAAACGTTTCCGGGATTTCCAGCAATAAATTCATCATTCGAGATTAATTGAATGGTCTGAAATATTTTATTGACCAAGGCACCGTGGTAAGCATAGTTAGATTAGATGTGGGAAAAGTATGTTGCTCTACATTTGATTACCAATTATGGGAAGCCAGTAGTAATCCAATATGTGTTAATAAGATAAAAGAACTGATGGTAACTTTAAAACAGAAATTTTCCGATAAGTGAATTTTTCTTATAGTCGACATGAAGAACAATGTCGTTGAAAAGGAATTTTTAACTTATTTTAACCCATCATTGGTCATAAAAACCTGGACATTTGGAATAGATGTGGAGGCGATAACACACACTGAATCTGGAATCTCAGTGGTTAGATCTGTTCGTTTACCAAGTTATAATTTTTCAAAAGACCGCTGATATCATCGATAATATACGCGGCAGTGTTTCAAAATATCAGTATATAGCGAAATGAATTCAAAACAGAATTTATATATAAATTGAATTGGTGGCTTCTTAGCCTTATTCACCCAAGGCCTAACATTTGGCACAACAAAAACAAAAGATAAGTGTTGCTGAATTTCACCAATTACGTAAAGGAGGAATTTGTAGGTAACTAAATTCCAACTTTTCATCACGAACTGTGGTGGTTCACAAAAACAAACCAGGACAATGAACATTACACGAAATATAAGATCACTTACATGGTGTGATTATAGGTGATTCATATCCTCTCACTAAACAAAGTAGTCTGTTCGAGACCTAATATGCTATGAGTTTTATTCAGAAGACGTTTCATCAAATACCAATAGAGTAAATTTCTTTACCATTCACCGCAGTCAGATTTCTAGGTGGAGATCATATGAACTTCGTCCAATGCATTTTGGTTTGTAAAATGCCAATCAGATCGTTCAGTATTTGGCTGAAGAAATTCTTCAGAATTCTCCATTTGCGAGGGTGTATATAGGCGTCATCATTATTTTTATTCGTTCGCGTAAAGAAAACCGCAATCATTTAGAAATGGTTCTGGCCTGGCTGTAACATTATTGATTAGTGGTCAAACCAAATTAAAAAAATTGGTTTCTCAATGGTGAAATATCTTTCATATACAAATTCCAAGGAGGGAACTAAATATTTTGAATGTAAGATTCAATCCCATAATAGATATAATAGAGCCGTGGAAAATTTGCCAATTGCGTAGACTCTTTGGAATGATCAATTAATACCGACGAAACACAGTTTCATAATTTGGACAAAGAGCTATTTGTGGTTCATTCTGTTGTGTTACATTTTAAGAATTTCTTAGATGGTCATAAATTCAAGTTATTGATAGACTGCAAGCTACTGGTAAATATATTCGGTAAAATCGTGTGACTTAATTTAATTCGCATGGTGAATTCTAATATAGGAGACTTTTGCGGGGTTAATTACTCGCTACATTTGATTGGTAGCGGGTGTGGAGATCAGTGCACATGATCAATCCTCGGCATTTTTCCCGATGGGTGATGTGAGAAGACTAATACGAATGATCACAAATGTATTGTACATAACGTAAGTAGTCCAGATTGACCGTGCTCTAGACGGCAATAAAATTAAATTTTAACACAAATGAATGTCTTAAACACCAGTCACAGTCAAACTATATTGTCCGTAATCTAGACAGCAAAAAGACTGAATATTGTTCACAAAGTTGAATTTCTTATGACAAGTCACAGTTAAACAAAATTGTCCGTGCTCTAGACGGCAGCAAAATAAACGCTGTTTACAAAGTTGAATGTCTTACACACAAGTCACAGTTAAACAAAATTATCCGTGCTCTAGACGGTAGAAAAATGAACGCTGTTTACAAAGTTGAATGTCTTACACACAAGCAATTATTCTTATAATTAAACGAACATTGGTTGCGCGGGTGGTGATAACAATTATTATAATCAAGGTTGCAGTCTTGATATAAACACCTAACCCATTAATTACTTACATATGTCAGTATAAACTAAGAATTGTATAGTGTAGAAAAGGCAATTCACTATACATTTCTTAGTTTATACTGACATATGTAAGTAATTAATGGGTCAGGTGTTTATATCAAGACCGCAACCTTGATTATAATAATAAGCAATTATTCTTTCACAAATGTCTGAATTGAAATGAATATATGTAACCGATTGAAAATACATGATGATATGAATATAGTCACTGGTAAAAGTCGTCACTGATGATAAATGGATTAAATTCGTGTACAAATTCAATGAAAAAAATTCACAAATAATTAGTTCCCTGTTTGCTTTGATTTTAACTTATGTAATTATAATGATCCATTGTACTCTGAAATTCGGATAGGTATAGTTAAATGCGAACAGTAAATCCCTTGCATATACTGCGAATAATCCAACTGAGCGAAATAAATCCGCTGTGACACTATAATCCACCGCATGTTCCATGCGTATTGCGCGCGGGTGTGTATATTTAATAAACAACCCTATTAATTATGTAGAGGTTAAATTAATTATCGGACAGAAATTAACCTCTCATATAAAAATAAATCAATTTTTATTCTTGGACATTTGATGTTATTACTGGTTTCTTTTGTTCATATTGCCGAAGTTTTGGACTTGTCTTGTGGAAGGAAATGAGAGAGTTTTGATCTGAGTTTCTGAATTGCATAAGCGGGACACTGCGTGGTTCCATCTCCGACTCTTTGTGAATAAAACTTTGTAATCTTCTCGTCGTTTTGTTTTTAATTATCAGCGAAAAGAACCACAAATTTGCTTTGGGTATTTAAAGTGTATATTTGTTTTAAGGTCTCAATCATTCCAGTTCCAGTAAATTTGTGGACATCAGCGTATCCGGGTAAGTTTACTTAATTAATATAATATATAAATGACAAGTAATTTAATAATATCATGTCTGGTCGTTCAATACTGGAGGATACAGATCAGCCGTATTAGCGGACTGAAGGATTGTAGTTTAAGAGATAGTTAAGAGGAACTTAAGTGTTCCAATATAGATGATCATTCCGCATATATGGATTTTCCGGGCCTAAGAAGACCCTTTATATAGTGACCAAGGGCCTCTTACAAAAAATGGCGACCGCGCCAGATCCTTTATGCGGAAAGATATGATGTAGGATGATCGTTTTTGCCGCAATTCTATGGATAGCAATCTTAAGCTCACCAGTACAGACCAGACAACCATTTCGAAATTCTGGTCGAAGAAGCAAAATTTTATTTTTTAAACTAAACGGATGACCGACCCTCTATAGAAAGGTTTGCCTTCGGCCTGGTGGTGCTTTAACAATTTGAGTATTAAAAAATGAATCTGTTTAGACTCAGGAAATTTGTTACTGAGAATGAACCAGAAAATGCATTTGAGCTTCTAGTAGAATAACTCCATGGACGATATCAACCCGAGAGGATTGAGCGGATGACTGACTTATTACGTCAGGAAAAGATGGGAAATCTACTTCATCTGAATTTTAGACAGACTCTATTTCAAAACTGACGAGCTTGATATATCTTGAGGAAGTTATAAATAGTATATTTGTAGCAGAATGTCTGCTAGACTAAGAGCCACCTTGGGTGTATAATAATACATTTTCTGGAACTAGGAGTGGCCCAAGAAGCTCAAAGGGTTGATAAAGTGTATCGTCAGAGGGAACTAATGTGTATGCAGTAACCGCAGATTCACGCGCTCGGAGCAGCAACTCAGACATCTCTCAGAAGTAGATTCCTAACCATGTAGAATGAATTAAGTACCTCCGCAGGGATGTGGGTTGGATAAAAGCAATAAGGAAAGTTCCAACAGTAGGGTGCACTCAGAGTCAACATGTTCAATTCGGGAGCATTGGAGAGGCGAACTGCGTGAGGGTGTACAAGTGACCACGCGAGTGGTGCATATCGCATCGCAAATACGCCGGAGTTTGGAAAAATGTCAGAGGATGCACGTTTCAAAGTTGCGTGGTCCCCGATGGAAACGGTAGTCTTCTGTAGCCTGGTCGAAGTTGCTGGAAACAAATGGAGCCCCCGCTAATAGGAGCCGTAGGGGGGGGAGGTTGCGCATGCAAGGCTCCAAGGTATGCATATTCGTGGCATACTAAAATCATCGAAGTTAGGTTCGGAAGCTTCGATGGAAGAGACACGCAGAAATACAATCCGTAAATCTGTTAGATTTCGGCTGGCAGATAATCTTAAAGAGGTTGCTGGTTATAGCAACAATAAGTTCGCTATAACTGATGAACTTAATAGACACAAGTGCAGAGGTGAGCATAGTTCGATCTGGATGTCGTAAATGATGAGTTCACATTCGATTACCAACTATGAGCTGCTAATGGAAGTCCAATTGAAGTTAACGGAGTTAAAGAATAAACAGGTAGACATTGGGGCAGAAATTCATTTACGTGGAATTTTTCTCCGGTCGCTGATATAAAGGATAACATCATTGGGATGGATCTTTGATCCATTTAATCTGCTTTAGGATTCCAAATCTAAATCATCGGACAAAGCACTGGGATATGACTGGTGCTGAGACTGGGACCGGTATAGTTAGGACAGCGGAGACTGTTCGAGACCCGGGCTGTCGCCGATGACTAGGCGGATGTCATCGAGAAACACTGGGCTGTGTTTCTGCCATTCAATGCTAAGCGCAAGGGTTTAAAAGACAGGTAGGCATAGAACACCAAATCGAATTGCGGAGCCAATTACCTTGTTCTCGCCCAAGTTCAACCATTAGCAAACCACAAGCAACAGGGCCGTTATTGAAGAATTTAAGTGGTTGAGAGAAGAAGAATTTGTAGGCGTTCAAATTCCAACTTTGCATCTCCAATAGTGGTTGTTCCCAAAACCTGAACCAGGTTATTGAGTGATTTGTGATAACTATCGTCATTAATTCTGGTAACGAAAGAAAGTGATTCGTATCTCTACCAAACCAGAAGTTCTTTGCTCAGGGATATAATGGGGTATGAGGTATATACAACGTTAGATTCCAGAAGGCGTACTATCAAGTACCTATGGAGGCAGAATCTATACTGCTCACAGCAGTGCGATTCCCTGAGGAGGATCGCATGAATTTATGTATGCCTTTGGGTTGAAGAATGCAAGTCAGACATTCCAGCGTCTGACAGAGGAAGTTCTTCAAGATTTGTTCATTTGTTAGACTGTATATAGATGACATCATTATATATAGTCAATCTAGGAGGAACACCGGGAGCATTTGGACATCGTTTTGTCTAAGCTGGAACATTATGGATTGGTAGAAAAACCAGAAAAAGAGTAGGATTGGTTGCTCTACCGTAAAATACTTGGACACAATTCATTTCCAAGTGATGGTGGAATCAAGCCATTGGAAGACAAGGTACAAGCAACTATGATGTACAGAACTCGAACTGTACGCTAGTTGCGTAGATTGTTGGACATGATTAGCTACTATCGTCGGTTCATACCAGGTTTAGCTGGAATTTGGGGTCGCTAACTCGACATTTAGTTCGTGAACGAAGCACAATCGTTTAAGCCCTGGCTTCGCTATTTTAGCCAAGACGACAAGGAAAAAATTCCAGAGGACCAAAGATCTGTTAAGCCAAATAACCACATTAGCACCTGTGGATGGACTAAGCTGCTTGAGCTGGTCACAGATGTCAGATGTAGCCATAGGAGCAGTGTTACATCAAAGGGAAATGGTATAGTCAAGCCGATTGACTTCTATAGTCGGAAACTCAAGATCGCGAGAAGCGATATGATACGCTTGAAAGGAGTTACTAGCAGTTTACCCTGCAGTGTTGCATTTTGAGCACTACCTAGATATCAACAGTTGGTGAGCATATTAACTGATCATAAACCGCTGTTGAGTATCCTTGGGAAAGCAAATAGGCTAAATTATACTCGGCGTGTGAATTCACAAATAACCCGACTTGCAGAATTTGATTTTACCATTAGGTCATATCTCAGGAAAAGATAGTTGTGTAGACACTTCAGTAGACCAGACGTATCAGATGAAGATATGATTCGTTCAGAGTCACTTCCGTATGCTATATTGTATCTTCTAATGATTTTGTCCAGCAATTGATGAAAGCACAAGGTCTTGATCCTTTAGTAGCTGTTGTGTTGGAAAAGGAATCCTGTGGTATACACGTAGGAAGATTGAGATATGGTTAGTTATGTGAAATCTCCAGGAGCCAACTTAAGATTTATGTACCGTTAGAATTAAGGTATATACTCCAAGCAGCTACATGAATTCAGCTCATCCTTCCATTACAATAACCATTCAGGATGGTCACTGATAGATATGTATAAAAAGATGTCAAAAGACATAAGAGCCCAAGTATAGATATGTGCCCGGTGTCAAACTGTAAGCTTATACCATACCAAAAACTGAAAATTAAAACGATTGGCGCTCAGCGGGTCACCATGGATGTCCGCATTGATATAGTAGAAATGCTCCGAGATTTCCGGCCGTGAAAGGTATTTAGATTATTGATGGTTTGATCTGGTTCAGTCGGTTTATTGAGGTAGCCAATCCTGAAGGACATGACAGCTCAAGAGGTCTTACTTATGTTCTTGCATAATTGGGTGTCGCGATATGGTGTACCGGTAAGGGTAACTACTGATCGTGGTAGTCAGTTTATGTCTGAACTGTTTATCAGATCATTGAATACAATGGGGATAGAAGTAAGACACACATGTGCTTATAATCCCAGAGCCAATGGGATGGTTGAGAGACTGCACAGGGAGCTGAAGGCTGCATTACGCTGCACTGGTGGATCCAGTTGGATACATGATTTGCCCATAGTTTTGTTGGCAATGCGAAACAGATACAGAGTTCAGTTAGGAACATCCATAGCAGAACTTGTTTATGGAGAACTAACAAATTATAAGAACATAGACTAATTGTTCAGTTGAGTAGTAGCTGTGTGAAATTTCAACCATTCATATTTGGATAGTAGCACATGTGTGTCTTACTTCTATCTCCATTGTATTCAATGATCTGATAAACAGTTCAGATCATTGAATACAATGGGGATAGAAGTAAGACACACATGTGCTTATAATCCCAGAGCTAATGGGATGGTTGAGAGACTGCACAGGGAGCTGAAGGCTGCATTACGCTGCACCGGTGGATCCAGTTGGATACATGATTTGCCCATAGTTTTGTTGGCAATGCGAAACAGATACAGAGTTCAGTTAGGAACATCCGTAGCAAAACTTGTTTATAGAGAGCCATTGAGGTTACCTGGAGATCTTCTAATAGAAGCTCCAAGTTGTCTCGATTGGGCCTCTAGTTCAGTAGATTGGTTTGTTGGAGCATTGAGAGATAAAATGAGTCGTTTAGCTCCAACCAAAACTAGAAGTCCAAAGTCCAAATGCTATGTATCTTCAGATTTAAAGCTGGCATCGCATGTATACATAACTAACGAAAACAGACAGAATTGTCTGACTCCATTCTATAAGGGGCCATATAAAGTCAATCATATGACTGAGAAAAATGCATTTATAGAAGTAAATGGCACTTTAGAATGTGTAACACTGGATCGCTGTATTCCACAGTTTATTTGGACGGAGGAGGAGACTGAGGAACAGTATTCACCGAAGTTCCCAGAAGTTGAGGCGAGATGTGACTCAGAAATTGGTGAGAAAAATGAAGTGTCGAATAAATATGGTAAAGAAGTAAAGATTAAAACCAAGACAACTGAGAATCAAGAACAATGCGATATGAATATGAAATCTGGTGAAGTACCAGCACAACTTGTTGAAACTCGGTCTGGAAGAGTCATCAAGAAACCGAAGAATGAAGACTACATCATGTATGGTTAATCATCTTAAACATGAGGGTGTATGTAGAGGTTAAATTAATTATCGGACAGACAATTAACCTCTCATATAAAAATAAATCAATTTTTATTTTTGGACATTTGATGTTATCGCTGGTTTCGTAAAACAATATTGTAATTTTTGAAAAATATTGTAAAATTTTTTGGAAGTTCTTTTGTTCATATTGTCGAAGTTTTGGACTTGTCTTGTGGAAGGAAAATGAGAGAGTTTTGATCTGAGTTGCTGAATTGCATAAGCGGGACACTGCGTGGTTCCATCTCCGACTCTTTGTGAATAAAACTTTGTAATCTTCTCGTCGTTTTGTTTTTCTTAATTATCAGCGAAAAGAACCACAAATTTGCTTTGGGTATTTAACGTAAATATTTGTTTTAAGGTCTCAATCATTCCAGTTCAGTAATCCTGTGGATATCAGCGTATCCGGGTAAGCTTACTTAATTAATATAATATATAAATTACAAGTAATTTAATAATATCATGTCTGGTTTATTAAATACTGAGGATACAGAGCAGTTGGCTAGCGGACTTAAGGACTGTAGCTTAAGAGATAGTTCAGAGGAACTTAAGTGTTCCAAGATAGATGATCATTCCGCACATATGGATTTACCGGGCCATGGCAGTCCAAGAGACCTCCCTTAAAACTGCTAGTGACCTAAGGTTGTTTCTAAAATCACAGTTAAGAGAAATATTGTGTAAAAACAGAGTTAGATTATTTGACCTTAAAGAGCACCATATTTGTCAAAATTGTAGAGGCCCTTAGGTCACTACCATAAGGGGGTCTCTTGGATGCCAGACCCGGAAAATCCATATATGCGGAATGATCATCTATCTTGGAACACTTAAGTTCCTCTGAACTATCTCTTAAGCTACAATCCTTAAGTCCGCTAGCCTGTAACACGCGGCTCCGTGTTACAACCCAACGAAGGTCAATTTTTACAAACGCTGTGCTCTTTAAGGTCAAATATTCTAACTCTGTCCTTAAACAATATTTCTCTTAGCTGTGATTTTAGGAACAATCTCTTTTAGTCTCAAGCAGTTTTAATCGATATTTCTTGAACTGCAATTTTATGTGTAATTAATAGTGTTTTTATAAAAGAAACAGAACCGCGCTCGAAACGGAAAAAACACGCGGTGGACTATTGTGTCATAGTGAACTTATTTCGCTTAGTTGGCAAATTTGGACTATCCGAACTTCAGAGAACAATGTATTAATATCATGAACTGAGATAGAATCGTTACAAGCAGTGAACTAAACATTTGTGAGTTGTGTCATTGAAGTCCTTAAACGATTTACATTCTTTTTATAGTGATAACCTTTAACGATGACTTTTTCCATGTATCATTTGTTTTAAATCGATGGCATAAATGTAGTGCAATTCAGACCTTTGTACGCGAATAACTGATTGAGCATAAAACAATTTTCTATTATAAACTTAAATCATTTTAATTTTTGCCGTCTAGAAGACGGACCATTTAGTTTAATTGTGAACGGTATTTAAAACATATTTTTGCATAAAAATCTAATTTTACAGCTGACTAACATATATTCAATTTGGACTAACTGTGAATAGTGTTTAAGATATAATTTTACATTAAAATCTGTATTATTGCCAACCAACTCCTTCAATTCGGATTAACAGTGAATTATATTTATGTGCTACATTGTGTGGAATATATATATGAAACCTTTCTTCGGCCTTCTAATATTAACCATCTGAAAAGGAACAGACTGATTGGGTGCTCGGGTAGTAATAATAGCCACCATTGATATGGAGGACGGGTACTGAATTCACGAACTAGAAAACAACCCCGCAAAAGTCCCCAACAAGCCAACTGCTCTGTATCCCCAGTATTTAATAAACCAGACATGATATTATTAAATTACTTGTAATTTATATATTATATTAATTAAGTAAGCTTACCCGGATACGCTGATGTCCACAAATTACTGAACTGGAATGATTGAGACCTTAAAACAAGTATCAACTTAAAATACCAAAAGCAAATTTGTGGTCCTCTGTGCTGATAATTAAAAACAACAAAATGACGAGAAGATTACAAATTTTTATTCACAAAGTATCGGTGATGGAACCACGCAGTGTCCCGCTTATGCAATTCAGAAACTCAGATCAAAAACTCCCTCATTTTCTTCCACAAGACAAGTCCAAAACTTCGACAATATGAACAAAAGAACTTTCAAAAAATTTTACAATATCTTTCAAAAATTACAATATTGTTTTAAGAAACCAGCGATAACATCAAATGTCCAAAAATAAAAATTGATTTATTTTTATATGAGAGGTTAATTTCTGTCCGATAATTAATTTAACCTCTACAAAATTGAACATTGTTGGGTTGTAACGCGGAGCCGCGTGTTACAATATATCAATACAAGAAAGTTCGGCTGTAAAACATAATAGATTCGTCATCAAAAATAATAAAAATTATGGTATAATTCGAGTGTAAGAATTAGTATTATTATTATTATTATTAATTTTATTACTATTATTATTATTATTATTATTATTATTATTATTATTATTATTATTATTATTATTATTATTATTATATTATATTAATTGTAACGACAAAATTAATTGCCGACATATTGCGTAAATTAAGTTCAATTTTATTTACGTTGCATAAATGAGAAAAAAGCGAAACTTGCCGTTAACCAATAGTGTGCAAGTAGACTATGGCATGGCTATTTAAGCACGGCAAATTTACCATGCAAATCAGTTGTCGCATTTGCCTTCTGCTTTGCGTTACGTGTGCGTGCTGTCGGCTGTCATTACATACGCTGGTTATTGGATTGTCTTCACCAACAATTGGCAACATCGTGTTGGTGTACAACCAGCGAGACGAGCCAATTAATGCAGAACTTCAACGAAGTTTCCACATCGAGATTACAACGCAACAACAGAAGGAACCACAGCCAGAGTCAACCCAAGGCTCTAGGACATCTTCACTCTGAAGGATCTTTCTCGGCATTTGCCGGAGAACGCACGACCGGCCCTGTTAAGGGCCCCCTATCAGAACAATAACTCTATATCCATAGCACTTTAACCGAGTTTGTAACGTCGTACGGCATTTACTTGAAGCTGGGGCGTTTACAAAATTGGCGACCGCGCCAGGATATTGAGTATTGTACTGTTTTTTTGGTATAAATAAAATTGACTTTCTTTTCATTTATTTGGGATAAAAATAGATTAACATTTGCGTTTACGTCTTCTTTACTCTGGTCGTGGTCTTCTGGGAATTTTGTTGGGTATATATTCGTGGATTTCTGGTGAATTTTTTGGGTATATGATAATTATAATTTATTTGGCATTAAAGGCCAACTGGCCCTCTGTTCAACTTTCCTACGTACAAAACTGCACCGTACGTACTCGACAGGCTCAATTGCGGATAATTTCAATTTTTGGAAGCAGTTACTGTGACGTGTTTTGTGAAGGAACTAATTCATCTGTGTTCTGCGCTCATTCAACTGTGGAAGCTGTTTGTGGGTAAGCGTTTCGTTAAAGTATATTTATACATTTTCATATTGCTTATAAATTTATGCTTTTAAGATCCCGTAAGATTGTTAGAATGTCAAGTCCAACATTATATATTGATGTTCCTGTTTGGGATGGAGATAGTGAACTATTCTTTATGCGCGTAGATTCCACTTTCTCCCAGTTTCCTGATTATGACAGTCATCAAAAACTGTCGAAGTTTTTTGTTAAACTACCTTCTGAATAGTAGCGACGGAATTATCCTAAGCCTGAGACAATTAGGAAGCTACCTAATCTCAGTTTTGGCCTACAAAGCGAAGTAAAATCCTTGCTTAGGCCCACAGAAACTGAGCAGATAATAAATAAATATGCGCAGTTATACATGCCGAACCTTGGACCCATCAAAATTTTGAGGGAATTAAGGAAACGTTGGTATAAAACCAACATTTCTGAACATGAGGCTAAGGTTGTTTTATTAACAATCTTCCACAAGCATTAAAACTATTTGCTAGACAGCTTCCCAACACTCTCTCTATAGATGACTTATCTGAGAGATGTGAGTTAGAATATAGGGTTCTGGAACTCAAATTGAATCCGTCATTATTTTGTTCACTCCCGCTAGATGATAGGCTCGCCTCTTTAGACAGGACAGTGGCGAACATGACTGAAGTTCTAGAAGGATTGGTCATAACGAAATCCGAGCTAAATCAAGTGAATGATCGACCCAAATTCGTTCCTAAGCCCAATTATAACGGTAGGCGGCGATCGAGATCCCCGCAATACTTTAGCAGATATGCGTCAAAGAACTGGTGATATAACCACCAGAAGTTTTTTTATTCATGCCAAGTCTGTCTTTGTCGTTCCGAAGAATTTCCGAATGAGTGCCAGTTTCGACAGCTGACGAAAGGACAGCAGACCACAGGCGCAAGGGTGCATCAAGATCGGGAAACGTCTAGCGCAGGAAGTAGAAGATCGTACTTTCTGCGCATCAACGGCATAAACGGCGCCACAGGGAAGAAACCAACTACAATCCGACATCCCTGTCGACTCTTTTCGTCCACGCCAAATTTTTCACATAGAAGGCCAAACAGACAACGCCGGTCGCAATCACCAGCCTACTTGTTTGCATGACCCGGCCAAACAGCCCAACGAGCTTCTGCACCTTCTTGATTTCAAAACTGGCGAAGAGTTCATCGTAGACACAGGTGCAGCAGTCTCAGTTCTCAAGGGTGATTCAATGGCCGAGATGTCGCTAGGCGTTCTTCTCGCAACAGCTACAGGCGAGCCCATACCAACTTATGGCTGCCGGTACCGCACACTCAACATAGGTCTACGACGCGAATTTTCTCACAATTTCATCATTGCCAAGGTCTCACATAATATAATAGGCCTTGATTTCCTTCTGAAATTTCGGCTCATTGTTGATCTTGCCAATCAAAAGATCATCGACCCCTCCACCGGACTTGAGAAAAGTTTTTGGACACTTGCTTCCGAGCGTTTGGTGTTACAGGTCATTTAGCCAACCCCAGTGCATCATTCATTCTTCAAAAATACAAGTCGCTTTTTGATCTTAACAAGTCAGAGCTACAAATCTCCAACACGATGCACCATATCGTCACAGAAGGACAACCAATTGCACTCAAGAAGCGTCTACTGGCTCCTGCTAAGCTGAAGGATACCCAAGAGGAATTCTCAAGGCTTTTGGAAGAGGGAATCATCAGAACATCGAAAAGTTCATGGGCGTCACCACTGCACTTAGTCTCCAAATCAAACGGATCGTACAGAGCCTGCGGAAACTACCGTAAGCTAAATTCAGTGACAAAATCCGATGCATATCCTATTCCAAATATAAACACTTTACTTGAAAAACTCAACGGCAGCAATTTTTTCTCAGTGATTGACCGCAGACAAGCCTACCATCACATCCCTATAGCACCAGAGGATATCGAAAAAACTGCAGTCATCACTTCATTTGGCCTTTTCGAATATCTTTACATGCCTTTTGGACTTAAGTGTGCTACACAGACATTTCAAAGATTCATGGACAATATACTTTGCAACGACTCTGCTTATTGTATGTCATATCTCGATGACATTATGGTATTCAGTCCAGATTTAGTATCTCATGCGAAGCATCTACGAAATAACCTCTCACGCTTATCCAACCACGGACTCAAGATCAATTGTGACAAGACGAAGATTGCAACTACATCCGTGGACTTCTTAGGACATCGTATCAAACCACAAGGTATTCAACCTTTGCCGTCAAAAGCGAATTCAATCAAGAATATCAAGTCATCAAAGACTGTTAGCGAGTTGCAGAAAATCCTGGGAGTACTAAACTTTTATCGCAAGTTCCTTCCGGGCCTTTCAAAACAACTTTATCCTTTGTGCAGGCACCTGCGGAACCGAAAAGGACTTAGCAAGAATTCCATCATTGCTTGGTCATCCGAAGACGAGGAATTACTTCGACTTGCCATCAACTCGTTAGCAAATGCCACAATGCTAACACATCCAGATTTTGAAAAGCCATTTCTACTCACGACAGATGCTTCTGAATTCGCTATTGGAGCCACGTTGGAACAAGAGATCGACGGAGTTCGGAAGCCTATCAGTTTCTACTCGCGTACTCTCCAACCAGTAGAAACGAGGTACGACACTTTCGGTCGAGAACTTCTCGCCATCCACGACGCAGTGCGCCATTTTATCAGCATCATTGGCAGTAGCAGATTTGTTGTTTTCACAGATCATGCACCACTAGTTAGCGCACTTCGAAACGCAACTTCATCTATCGCCAAGTACCCTGCCAGAGTGGAAAGACAGCTTTCTCGTCTAAGCGAATGGCAATTTGACGTCTTTCACGTCAAGGGCAAACAGAACTTCATTGCAGATGCCCTTTCCAGGCCAGATGTCTTGCTACAACCACCTTCGCCGTCGCCATTCACTGTCAACTCTGTGACACTCAGTGAACCTGCACTAACGAAAACCTATCTGCAAACGGAACAACGCGGTAACATTCACATTCAAAGATCAATAGCCCGTCACCCAACCAAGTTCATATTCCGTCTCTGGGAAGACTTAACAATTGTTTACTTCACGGGTACGCAGCCCAACAAGCCAGTTCTGCCGACCAGCCTTCAGCGAAAGGTTTTCGATTCAATTCACTCAATTTCTCATCCAGGAAGCCAAGCGACTGTCCGACTTCTCACAGATCGTTTCTGGGGTCACAGACGTAGAGAGAATGTTAACTGATGGGTGTCCGAGTGTGCTATTTGTCAGAAAAACAAGATCACACGACATACTCTTTCTAAGTTGCAACATTTTCGAACTTCTTCTCGCCTAGCCATCGTCCACATCGACATAGTTCATCTGACAAAGGTTCAAGGTTTCAACTACCTTCTAACTATTATCGATAGATTTGCACGGTGACCTGCGGCATTACCTTTTGGCAACATTTCGGCAGACGGAGTAACTAACAGTTTTATCTCTGCATGGATATCCAATTATGGAGTTCCCAATGAGGTCATCACGGACAGAGGCACTTGCTTCTCATCTGATCGTTTCAAAACCACCTTGCGGTTCATGGGATGCATCTTACACCAGACGACTGCCTACCATCCCCAAGCTAACGGTATGAGAGAGGGAATGCATAGGGAATTCAAAGCTGATCTAGCATCCTCGTCCATTAATGGCAACTGGGTCGATGCACTACCTTTAGTCCTGCTTGCCATGCGTTCCTGCACTCGTGAATCCATTAAAACGTCTGCGTCACAACTCTTGTATGGAATGGATCTACGCCTGCCTAGTCAGCTCCCACGTCAACTACCGGCACAAGATGACCCACAAGACGAAGCTACCCACCTTTGACTTCATTTCGGTAACATGTCTAAACAGCAGCCGAGACATACGCCTCGTCCAGTCTTCTTTTACCCACAGCTCCACAGCTGCAAGAGAGTACTCGTTTGCAACGACAATGTTGTTGCACCATTACAACCAAGGTATCGCGATCCTTATCCAATTTTGCTCAGACAACCAAAATACTTCATTATTATGCAAGGCGCTACACCGACATCAGTAAGCATAGACAGGTTGAAACCGTTTATCGAACCGCTTATCAAACCGCTTGATCCTGAGTGCGTTTAAACTTCTACACACGTCTCAGGCTCCGTCTGCCCACAATCTCAATAGCCTGCTTTGTATAACGCGTAATTTATATTTTTTAAACATTAACATTACGTATCAAAATTTTTTATCCTTACGTTATTTTTCGTAATTATCTCACGTGGCATAACCAGATGTTCTTAGCTAACAATAGTGTAGCATTTTTTAACAGTTCCTTGGTATTATGCCATCTCTGAGGCAATGTTCGTGTACATATTTTTATGCAGTTACCTTCGATTTTAATGTATATATTTTTACATTATAATGTATTTCTCACACATGACATCACACTGCCAATTTTGGTATGACTAGCTACTTGGAGCTAACGGTTTTGTGTAGCAACACTAAGTAGTTACCAGCTTCATATCATGGTACAGGCCACTTTCAATGCATATCACAATTTCATCAATTGCACAAAGAACACTCTACCAATATCATGACCACAACGTCGAGCACTCACTCTAACTCCTTTGGTCGTATACAAACGCATTGACAACGATCCAGCCTGCGTAGGTTTTAACTTAAACCTGGCAAATTGAGAGGCGATTTACTTCGAAATCTTCACGCTGCGGCTCCCAAATCTTGCACTGCTCTATTTTGCCCCAAGCGGTATGACCGACCACTATAGCTAACAATTTGTGTAGCATTTCCTAGTCGTTACGTGGCATCATATCATTGTTGAAGTAACCAACATACATACTTAAACCCAGCAATTATGGTACATTATTTTTTTTGCTTAACTTGGTTCGAACTCTGTCATGCATTTCTTATCTAGCCTCGCAGAGAGGAATATTTTTTCTTTTTTTTCAGAGAGGAAAGTGTTGTAACGACACAAATTAATTGCCGACATATTGCGTAAATTAAATTAAATTTTATTTAAGTTGCACCAATGAGAAAAAAGCGAAACTTACCGTTAACCAATAGTGTGCAAGTAGACTATGGCATGGCTAATTAAGCAAGGCAAATTTACCATGAAAGTCAGTTTTCGCATTTGTCTTCTGCTTTGCGTTACGTGTGCGTGCTGTCGGCTGTCATTACATGCGCTGGTTATTGTAATGTCTTCACCAACAATTGGCAACATTGTGATGGTTTACAACCAGCGAGACGAGCAAATTAATGCAGAACTTCAAAGAAGTTTCCACATCGAGATTACAACGCAACAATAGAAGGAACCACAGCCAGAGTCAACCCAAGGCTCTAGGACATCTTCACTCTAAAGTATATTTCTCGGCATTAGCAGGAGAACGCACGACCGGCCCTGTTATGGGCCCCTTATCAGAACAAGAACTCTATAACCATAGAAATTTAACCGAGTTTGTAACGTCGTACGGCATTTACTTGAAGCTGGGGCGTTTACAAGGGTTTTGTTCAATAAATATACACACCCGCGCGCAATACACAGGGAACATGCGGTGGATTATAGTGCATAAATGGTTCGATAGTTTTCTTTGCATACAGATATGATTTCGTGTGTCAGGACATCAGATGTTCCTCAATCACATTCACAAATTCTATAGTTCAATGGATTATTATAATTAAAAAAAGTTAAAACCATAGCAAACAATGGATTAATTATTTGTGATGATTTTTTTCAAGACAATTTTTTATCAGTGACTTTATTCATATCATCACATATTTTCAATCATTTACATGTATTCATCACGATTCAGACGGTTGTGAATTTATTATTACTTGTGTTGACAATATATCGTTTTGTTGCCGTCTAGAGCACGGTCCGTTTTGTTTAACTGTGAATTGATAATTACTTGAGTATAAGACATTCAATTTTGTTGACAATATATCGATTTGTTGCCGTCTAGAGCACGGTCAATTTGGACTAAATGTGAAATTTTTCTTTGCTACATTGTGTACAATATATGTATGAATACTCGATATAGTATTATCACATCACCCATCGGAAAAAGTTCGGGGACTAATCATATGCACGGATCTCCACAGCAGCTACCAGGTACATGTAGGAAAGATACAACATCTTAGTTATGTCTAAATACTTTATTTATGGCTGAAGTTTGATCTCCAATACGTAATTAATTACACCATCATGAAAATACATACTATTGAATTCTGTTTTTTGACCAATTTAACGCTTTCGTCTTTTTACTATTTATTCCCAACAAAGTGCTTACTAAAACTTCTTCCCTCGTTTGAAATAATAATCAGGAACCAAGAAGAATTCACGAAACAGGATGTGTTAAATGCTGTTCGAATGCATTGCCTAGTTTCTGTTGAAGTTCGGCTGCAATACCGTAGAAATCTGATAAAGCAATGAACGATTACATGTGACTGGATGTACAACAACTAGAATATTGGCGTGACGAAAGACGAATGTCACAGCTTGGTGAACGAAAGAACAGCAGGTGCAAATAGCCAATGCAGTAGTGTTACATGGTAACTGCATTTTACTAATATTGATGCAAAGTCGCACGTTATTGGTCAATAGCAGGTCACACGTTATCACTGGTCAAAAGATTTAAAATTCTAAATTTCTTTTTGGCAAAATTTGGTGTACTTGTTTTAATCGTTATAATGTGTGTAACGACACAAATTAATGGCCGACATATTGCGTAAATTAAATTCAATTTTATTTACGTTGCACCAATGAGAAAAAAGCGAAACTTGCCGTTTTAACCAATAGTGTGCAAGTAGGCATGGCATGCTATTTAAGCACGGCAATTTACCATGCAAGTCAGTTGTGGCATTTGCATTCTACCTGCTTCACGCGTGTGCGTTATGTCGGATGTCAATACCTACGCTGGTGATTTGATAGTTTCACCAACAACTAACTACATCCGTGTCTCATCTTGTTGCGGTATTCCGGAGAAACGAGCCAATTAAGTGCAGAACCTGCAGGACGCTATCTACAACGTGATTACAGCTCAACCACGGGAGCGACAACTCAACCAGAGTCCACCCAAGGGTCTAGGACATCTTCAAACTCTGAAGACTTCAAGAGAACGCATTACCAGGCCCTCTTAAGGGCCCCCATACCAGTAACTAATCCCTATTCAGAGCACCTTAAACGAGATTGTAACGTCGTACGGCATTTACTTGAAGCCGGGGTGTTTAGAAAATTGGCGACCGCGCCAGGATATTGATTATTGTTCTGATTTTTTTGGTATAAATAAAATTGACTTCCTTTTTCATCTATTTGGGATAAAAATCGATTAACATTTGCGTTTTTCTCTACCGTGATCGTGGTTTTCTGGAATTCTGTTGGGTATATATATTCGTGGATTTGTGATTTTTTTTGGGGGGTATAATAATAATAAACGGAGCCTCTGTTCGTCTTTCCTACGTACAAAACGGCACCGTACGTACTGTTCTGCGCTCATTCAACTGTGGAAAATAATAATACATTGGCATCAAAGGCCGACGGGGCCTCTGTTCATCTTTCCTACGTACAAAACGTGCTTTTGTTCTGCGCTCATTCAACTGTGGAAGCTGTTTGTGGGTAAGCGTTTCGTTAAAGTATATTTATATATTTTCATATTGCTTATAAATTTATGCTTTTAAGATCCCGTAAGATTGTTAAAATGTCAGGTCCAATTTTAGATATTGATGTTCCTGTTTGGGATGGAGATAGTGAGCTATTCTTTATGCGCGTAGACTCCGCTTTCTCCCCGTTTCCTGATTATGACAGTCATCAAAAACTGTCGAAGGTTTTTGCTAAACTACCTTCTGAATTGCAACGACGGATTTATCCTAAGCTTGAGGCCATTAGGAAGCTACCTAATCCCATTTTGGGCCTACAAAACGAGGTAGAATCCTTGCTTGGACCCACGGAAACTGAGCAGATAATAAACAAATATGCGCAGTTAGATATGCCAAATCTTGGCCCCATCGAAATACTGAGGGAATTACGGAAACGTTGGTATAAAACCAACATTTCTGACCATGAGGCTAAGGTTGTTTTTATTAACAATCTTCCCCAAACATTAAAACTCTTTGCCAGACAGCTCCCCAACACTCTCTCTATAGATGACTTATCTGAGAGATGTGAGTTAGAATATAGGGTTTTGGAACCCAAAGTGAATCCATCATCCTTTTCTTCACCCCCGCAAGATGATAGAATCTCCTCTTTAGAGAGAACAGTGGCGAACATGGCCAAAGTTCTAGAAGGATTGGCCATTACCAAATCCGAGATAAATCAAGTGAATGCTCGACCAAAATTCGTTTCTAAGTCAAATTATAATGGTAGGCGGCGATCGAGATCTCCGCAATCCTTTAATAAATATGCTCCAAAGAACTGGTGTTATAACCACCAGAAGTTTTTTATGCTTGCCAAGTTTGTCTTTGTCGTTCCGAAGAATTTCCGAATGAGTGTCAATACCGCACACTCAACATAGGTCTACGACGTGAATTTTCCCACAACTTCATCATTGCCAAGGTCTCACATAATATAATAGGCCTTGATTTCCTTCTAAAATTTCGGCTCATTGTTGATCTTGCCAATCAAAAAATCATCGACCCTTCTACCAGACTCGAACAACATTTTTGGACACTTGCCTCCGAGCGTTTGGAGTTACAGGTCATTCAGCCAACCCCAGTGCATCATTCAGCAGAGATATCAGCAGCTCTTCGAAAATACAAATCGCTTTTCGATCTTAACAAGTCAGAGCTACGAGTCTCCAACACGATGCATCATATCGTCACAGAAGGACAACCTATTGCACTCAAGAAGCGACCACTGGCTCCTGCTAAGCTGAAAGCTGCCCAAGAAGAATTCTCAAGGCTTTTGGAAGAGGGAATCATCAGACCATCGAAAAGTTCATGGGCGTCACCACTGCACTTAGTCTCTAAATCAAACGGATCGTACAGAGCCTGTGGAGACTACCGTAAGCTAAATTCAGTGACAAAATCTGATGCATATCCTATTCCAAATATCAACACTTTACTTGAAAAACTCAACGGCAGCAAGTTCTTCTCAGTGATTGACCTCGGACAAGCGTACCATCTCATACCGGTAGCACCAGAGGATATCGAGAAAACTGCAGTAATCACTCCATTTGGCCTTTTTGAATATCTTTACATGCCTTTTGGACTTAAGTTTGCTTCTCAGTCATTTCAAAGATTCATAGACAACATACTTCACGACGACTCTGCTTATTGTATGTCATATCTCGATGACATTATGGTATTCAGTCCAGATCTAGAATCTCATGCGAAACATCTACGAAATGTTCTCTCACGCTTATCCAACCACGGACTCAAG
>JAQBSW010002596.1:0-15000 GCA_029291075.1 Eudiplozoon nipponicum
GCTTAAAGAAGAAGGGACAAGTGAGAACACATCAATTGAGGCCAAAAATTACATCATCTGAAGATGAAGGAAGTTCAAGATTTTACCGACCTATGAGTGCTATTAATTGTCCCGCACAAGCAAAATGCGGTCAAATCCGAAACAAAAAGGACAGCACTGAGACAACAAATACATCTTTTAAAATATAAAGATATGTTCATTAGTAGATATTTGAGAAGACCATGCGAAAGAAAATTTTCTTATATCTGATAAAAATTCTTTTTGTTTTTGCACACAGGAATGGTACAATGAATTTTATTAAAGCTCGCATTTCAAAAGAATATATATATGTATATATATGAAATTTGAGAGAAACAAACATTAATGTTTATATTTCGATGTAGATATACATAGTATATATGGTGCTGAAGACGTGTATATGTATGGATATTTTTATATGTTCATATAAAATGAGGGTGTATGAAATTATAAATTTGATTGTGATATGTCATGCACACAGGTTGAATTATAGGTACTTAAATTTCGAAGAAACCAGTTGCTTGCTTTTATATATATATATATATATATATATATATATATATATATATATATATATATATATATATCTGCTTTGAATACAGAAATATAATTAGCTATTTAAATATTATTAAATACATATATATGTGTATAGATACGCCCATTAATATATTATACTCGTAAGTATATATGGATGGATATTGTTATCTATTTGTATAAGATGTGGGAGGAACTCAGGTCATTACTTATATGTTTCTTTAGATATGCATAATAAATATGGCATAAAAATACACATGAATAAATATTGATTTTCATAATAACTTAACCATGTTCAAAAAGAAACTGTAATTTTATCAGGTACGAGAAACATTTCTATCCCATAATCTTCTCAATTATCCACAAATGGACATCTATTTAAATAAAAATTGAAAAGCCAAAAAAAATTGAAAAATGATAATTGATATAATTAGTAAAAGCAATAGCAGATAATAGTTACCCAAATATGAGGCTTTATGGATAAAAAAAATGCAGTCGAATTTATTCAAGTAGAAGGAGCATGTTCAAGTATTGAGCTTGAATTGCAGATGGTGCAAGTAATTTATTGTATGTTCTCTAATTTCTCGCTCTCTCCATATGTAAATTTTTATGTTTTTTGCCATATAATTTATTAATAAATAGATGTTCTTTTGTTGATACTCCAGAAGAATATGAAAAAGAAACTGAATTTGTATCTTATAGAATTTTTTATTTGTTTTGCGCCTGAATTTCATTAAGGTTTACATTCCAAAATAATATTTTTTTTAAATTATATGAAGAAGTGACGTTAAAATGTAGAACGTTATTGTGGAAATAGTATTATTATCAGTGTATTAATCACTTATGTTTCCCAGGAGATTTGAGGCGCAGTTTACGCGAGTTCATATTTTGAGTTAGTCTAAGAAATATTAGGTTGGTATATTCAAAAATTGAGCACTTAAAGGAAGATGAAGCAGTGTTACGGACAAGAACCGGGTGTTTGTGTTCTTTGTATTGGATAAGCGAAGTCTTCTCGCAAGAATGAGATAGCTGAAGTTTTTGCTAGCTGTTATGACCTAAGTCAAATCAGGAATATTGAAGAAATTAGCAAATGGTAGAAAACCCGGAGTTTTTTGTGATTTAATACTGACCGACATTGATAAACTCGTGCATATATTATCAAAAATACCAACAATGGAGGCACTAACCTTTTGATTTTTTAACAGAATTCAAGATATAAATATCAAGAAACAAGATTATGGTGTCTTTTGAGGCTACGTCTTTTTTACAAATGTTACACGAAACTGTCTAATTTGTAACTACGGGAGCCCTTTTTCTCAACAGTTGGCTGAGATTTTCCTAGGGCATTTAACAACACATCTGTAAGAAATGACGTAATTAAATTTAATCAATATATATGGCACGTGGATGATATTTTCCTTATCCTTAAGAATAGATCGCAATCACGAACATTTCTTCAAAATTTCAACAAAGAACATAAGAATATCGGTTTTACGCCAGTGTACGAGGAAGTTGATTGTGTGCCTTTCTCAGCTGAACTCTTAAAGTAGTATACTAATGGTAAATCAAATAAAAGAGTTTAACATAAACCGACATGGTCTACACATTATTTGCAATAAAGCAGTTTTGCGACGTTTCAATATGAGCGAAAAACAGTTCGTGGCTGTTTTTCAAGAATTGAGAGGTCGGTTAGTCCAGATTCGAAAGACAACGATTATTCTAAAGCATTAAACGATTTAATGTCTAATGGCTTCGATAAATAATTAATTGAAGCAATTACTGAAATAGGTATTCAACAGAAACAGACGTATTTTGCACCATAAAAGGAAGCAGTCTATCAGAAAATCTAATTTTAGGAGGGTGCAGTTTCTCCAATAGCACGGATGAAATTTGAAGCGGTATTAACACGCACATTAAAAGCAGCTAAACTAAAAGTGTTATTTTATTTAACACACTTGCCTTTAATGTCGACATCAAATATTATTTACCAATATACATGCGCAAATTGTCGATCAACTTACGTAGACCTTCCGAACATACTATTAATCACTCGAATGATAGAACATTTCAACTTAAACGCATGTTTTAAATCAAATGAGTAATACGCGTCTGCAATTGCGCAATAAATCGTCGAAATATCACGCCTATGTTCTACAGACGTGGCATTTAAAATTGTTACTTAATTCAAAAACAGAAGGAAGTGAGCCAAATACGAAGCTTTGTGGATAAAAAAATTGCGGGCACAAAGAGCATGTTATTGAGCTTGAATTAGAGATGATGCCCGTAATTGATTGTTTCTTTCTTTATTTCACGATCTCTCCTGGATTACATTTTATATTTTCGTCGCATTTAATTTATATATAAAGAGATGTTCATTTTTAGATACTTGAGAAGAATATGAGAAAGAAACGGTTCGTGCATTTGATAAGTTTCATTTCTTTTTGCACATGGGAAGGGTACTCTGAATTTTTCAAGCCTCACAAACCAAAAAAATATATATTTAAATTAGATGTGGAGTGAGATCTCATGGTTGTTTATGGTCTTTTATATATATATATATATATTCAAACCATATATTGTGTATGTATATATGGATATTATTATTTAATTACATAAGGCGTGAGCGGAACTCACGTTTGCTTATATGTTGATATATATACATAATATGTACGGTGTGTGGACGTGTGCAAATATATGGATATTTTATATACTCAAATAAAATATGGGTATAGAATTATATATATATATATATATATATATATATATATATATATATATATATATATATATATATATATATATATATATATATATATATATATATAATCAAATGTGTATTTGACTGGTATTGGCATTGAGAAACTCAAATGGTTGCTTATATGATAGGCGTAATACATATGGTGTGTATACGTATATAAATGGATGGATATATGAATAAATACATAAAATATGGGAGATTATCACATGGTTGCTTATATGATCATTTCGTTATGTATAAAAATAGTGTGTAGACGTATTTTTAAATGAATGTTTAATTACAATATGTTGGCATTATTAAATATATATATATATATATATATATATATATATATATATATATATATATTTTTTTTACTGCTGATATATTATATACTCGAGGTATTTAAAATGAAAATGCCTTGTTGCATATATGTCTATACTTATTGACAATTATTTATGTATATGCTTTTACATAGATATTTAAATGAAATTTCAATTTATACGGGATATGAGAAATAATGATTAAGTTTTTGCCTGATGTACCATTCGTTAGTCATCGTACCATTTGCAGTCTTCTCCAAACGTTATTTTAATATTAGATACTTGCAAAAAATTACTAAACCTCGCCCTTTCTATAAGTAATTGCACACAGGATGAAATTAAGTTAAGCGGGAATTAATGATTAGTGCAATATAATGTAAATTGAAATTTATTTGATTCTTCTACGCGTCCGGAAAAGTAATTTTAAATATCGTGACATCACGGATAGGCGTGTATGTCAGTCCATGCGGTTCACTTATATATATTCTGTGAGTGCCAATTAATATTAGAGTGCACATATATCTTTGTAAAGGGTTTTGTTTGTGTGTGTGTGTGTGTGTGTGTTTGTGTGTAAGTTTTTTCGTGTATCCATTTGAGTATAAGAAAATAATTACCAAGGCCGGATATTGGAGAGGAATGAGGTTTTCACATATGCCACAAGTATTCTCTATGAGTACGCTTTCAACCCTGATGTTAGGACTGGAAACAAAGTCCCGAAAATTTGTAAAAGAAATCTTTAAATCTAGTTTCAGTATCATTTTCGGGTAACCAGTGTAAAGAAGTCTTTAGAGAGTCGGGATTAAAGAGGGAGCCAATCAATCAATTTAAAAAACAAGCGCTTTGAAATGTAAATGTCTCTAGACTTTACTGACGTATGAGTGCACTCAATTGTGCCGCGAACGTCAATTGCATTATCAGCACGATCGATGACTACACTACGCAAACCAAATTTATTTCAAGGAATATTCTGATAAAAAATCGTTTAGAATCGTTGGTTTTTTTATAATTGAATGTTCTTACTGTCTTTTAATTTTTTAAAAAGTAATATTTAATAAAAGTTTTTCGCAATCTATCTACATAAAAACACAATTTTTATGCTAATAACTTTCTACTATTACGTTTTAAAAAAGATGTTTTTCTGTTTCCATCATTTTGCCTTATCGCTAAGTATCGATTTAAAAAAATTCTTTATCTGCAGAGATTGTCTCTTCAATTCTTGATATTAACTAAAAATCTGTATACATATACATATATATATTTTTATAAATATATTTCATTCTTCATTGATTTTGCAAATTAATCTTATTTTGCCGCTACATGACATTTTAATTTGTTTATGACATGACAAGTATATTTGGTTTTGTATCCTACTTATTTCTATTTAGCTTATGACTTACGTCAATGTAAATGAACAATAAAGATTAGAACAGCAATATTTGTACTCATATATAAAAGGAGTATATTTAGAGTATGCGACAGTTTATTTCCTGCATACCATCTATGAATATATTTCGGTTAAATCATGCACCAACAAGTGAACAATGGAACACCTGTTATTCACTTTGGTAGACAGATCTAAACTTGCATAAAAGGATAAAGACGAACCGACATTTGCACACTATGCCAGTTTGGATTGAAAAATTACCCGAGGGCTATGAAGAAGGGAAAGCATATATAGATAAGTGTCACAAACCTTTTTCGACACATAAGGATTATTACGAAAATCATGTTAAACCTCTTTCATTTAGTAAGTGAACATGTTTAATCAAGCTATTAAAGAAACATAGAAGAAAGCATTCATTATAATAACGGATTTAAGCACGTTGTTCCGTTGAAAAACTACATTACCTATTAATTGGCCATCTGTTCTATTTGAACACGCAAATAATCAAAGGTTTAGCATGTTAATAAGTTCGTTTTGGTCATTTTAACGTGAGAATCGAAATGAAAGTTTCGTATTAAACTATCAAGCAAGCATTCACCATAACGAATTTTCTTCTATTTTCCGTTAAAATCCAAATTAAGTATTAATTGTCTATATGTACTACATTAACACGAAATTAATTGAACGTTTAGCATGTTAATAAGTTTGTTTAGTGATTTTAACGTGAGAATCAAAACTGAAATTTTCTTATCATATTAAACTTTAAAACTCAGACCTTCTTGCAAATCGACTTGGTCATTGTTATGCCTTACAAGATGGACTCAATTATTTACGTGCTTATTTATTTAACTGAGAAAATGCCGACATTTAGTTTTGCTCATGTTTGACAATCAATTTTTTAGTATTTGATGAAGTTCAAATATTGAGGCGTGCGTCATGTATGTGTAAATCCGGTAATTTAATTACATACGCGGGTACATACTTGTAAAATAATCGCAGTGAAATAAATCGCGATAGAGGGAATTGGAATAACTGCGTAACGCATTTGTCCGTTGCAAACTTTATACCTTTTATCTGATATATTTGGCCACAATTATAAAACTACCTTTATATGGATATTGCATGGAAGTTTTCTTAAAGATTCAATTTGTCAATATTTTTTAATTGTGAAGTACTAAATGGTAGACGTTTTCATTATTTCTAATAGATAAAACTCTTACTTGTTTTAACAAATTGTTTCTACGGGGTCTTCAGGCTCAGAGCAAATTGTTTGGTCTACTGGGTAATGAGAAGAATGTTTCATTAGGGCATAAAGTCAAGTTTGATCATTTTCAGAGTTTTAATATTTATAAATGTATATATTTAAATTTTAAACAATATATTCGATTTGGGCATATTTATCTTTTCACGACATTTTTACTTTTGGAGGTTCATGGCATGTGTTAATTGTTCTTCATCCAAAAGCTCCTTATTTGACTTCATTATACCCTACGCATGGTATAAATTTCAGTGTCCGCTTTTCACTAACAAACTATTAATTTTGAGCTAAATTTGCATCTGCATTAGGGCGAGGGTTGAGTTGCTCCCTTCATACTGACATCATTTACATTATCGACAATGCAACTTCAACGCTAACTCACTCTATATAATGTATATACCGAGTCTGAAGTTGATACCAACACTGAGGCTATTGTTTCAGTACCAAATACCAAAATTATAGTACCGAAAAGGTACATGGTACAACACTATGATTGCCGAATCGGTACATGTTACCAACACGATTGAATTAAATGTGTGCTATAGTTCACTAAAATTGATATCTACAACTATTTATGAATACATGTCATTCCATTAAATCCAAAATCCGGTCTTGATCGATATCAGTTATCACGTTTCGCGGTAATCATGACATTATTCAATTAAATTTATAACAATTAGATACTGTTTGTTGAGGATAACTAATATATATTCAACTATGTATTATGTGTTGCGCGCCTAGTAAAAAAATATTTCAAAACAGACCATGAGGTTAAAAAAAAGATATAATGAACGGCAAGTATAATCCCGAATTTATTGGCGACTCATTCATGAAGTTTTTGTTTATACTTCTGGTTATATTTTAACTATTATTCCACATTCTTCTACCAAATATATAGTGGTTAAAGGGCGTAATACCGGCTCCTACTGATGAGTCGCCAGTAAGCACGAAACGAATGTGCATGAGATTATACTTTCCGTTCATGCTGCCTGTGGTTTATCCTTCTGGTCACAACTGAACTAATTTGTTACTAGGTTCGCAAAACCTAATACATACTTGCATATATATTAGTTCATCGCAACAAACAGTATTTAACTGTAAAATATTTTAACTAATTTGTTGTGGATTTACTGCAGTAACATGTGTTCAGAAATAGTTTTAATCCTCAATTTCGTTGAATTATAGCACACATTGCAATCAAGCGTGCTAGTATCGTGTAAAAAATCGCAATCATAGTTGTAGTACCATGTCTCTTTTCGTTACTGCAATGTTGGTATCGGGAACTGAAACAATAGTAATAGTGTTGGTATTCTATAAAGACTCGGTATATCTATTATATAGAGTGAGTTAGCGTTGAAGTCGCATTGTCGAGACTTTATGTTATGTTAGCTTTACTACTGCAGGATATTTTACTGTCAAATTTTCCCACATTTCTCACCGAAAAAAACAGTTGGTAAAGGACGTAATACCGACTCCTACTGATGAGTTGCCAGTAAGCACGAAACGAATTTGCTCGAGATTATTCTCTCTGTTCATACTGCCTTTGGTTTATCCTTCCGGTCATAATTTGTTCCTAGTTGCGCAACACATAATACATAATTGCATATCTATTAGTTCTCCAAATCAAACAGTATCCAAGTTTTGCGTTCATCTTTTAATCGGTTGAATCATTAAAGCACCAAAGCCGAATTTGTTGTAGAAATAAATATAATTGTAAACGTTAAAATAATTTGAGAAAAAAGGAAATTTATACTTGACCTATGTCCACAAAACAGTCTTTGTCTTATAGTCGAATTCATATTTGACGTATAGGAAATTTACTTTTTAATTCTTTTCTGATAAGTTATAAGTTATGCTGTAAGTTTTCCTTTTAAGGTGAGTTAAGGTGAACCTCATATGAGAGCAAATATATCTTCATTTTGATCTGCTTTTAAAAGGCAAGAATATGAGTGATCGCATCAAAAATTTAAAAAAAAGTAGAATCTTATTTGTTGTGTTCACAAAATATTGTTTGTGCTCACTGTCTCTGGATTCGAAATTTAAAACTTCGTTATGCTTAATGTTTTTGTTCATAGAGTTCTAAATCCTTATTGGTGTTTCACATTTTGTAACTGTTTCGGCAATTCATGTAATTTGGCAAAGAAACAATAATTCTCAGTTGTTTATGACAGATGTTGTATACATAAATGTGTACAAGCATGGCGTTAGCTTCACTTTTGAAAGTTTACATAGTCGTATAAGAGATTAGGCCGTTGTATTTTTCCAAATTCCTCACCTAAATATTTATAGAGTAATGGGCGTAATGCCGGCTCCAACTGATGAGTAGCTGGTAAGCACGAAACGAAGTTGAGCAACACCTAATATATAATTGCATATACATTGGTTCTCCGCAAAAAAAACAGTATATAACTTGGTTATGTTTTATGTTTTCGTTCGTAGAGTTCGAAATCCTATATGGAGTTTCACATTTTGATACTGCTGAGGAACTTCATGTAATTTGGCAAAGAATCAATAATTTTCAATTATTAATGACAGAAATTGTTTCAATAAATATGCACAAGCATTATCCCACATTTGGAGTATTTTATTTTAATCATACATTAGAGTTGTTTTCAACAGTCTTGGAATGTATTAATTCAAAGTCAAAATTGTCAATTTTATTAAATACTATTTCTGTTTGCATCAGTATTATTATACAAACGTTGAAACCCAAATCTCATTTTGAATTATATATCCAACGATGTCTTTAAAATCATGCACAAAATGCTTTGTATTAAACGTTTTATTTCAATTCCCTAAATAAACCTTAAATTTTTTATTTATTTTTATGTGCTAAATCAATAAATTAAACATAAAGAATTCGTCCATTAGACCTAACTGATCACGAAGGTGTTCTCTTCCAATAATAGCCAGGCCTAGATATTTATCGTAATATTAAATATTTCATTTATAGATGCAATATAAGCTAAAAATATTCCAAAGTTGATTAAATACAAATTTCAGTGCTGTGTTGCTGTACTACTAAAGAATTAGTTAACTTGGATTATTCTTGTGGCGGAGAAATAATATATATGCAATTGTAAATTAGATGTTAAAAATTTTAGTAAATAAATTATACGTGTACTCAGAAGGGTAAACTGAAGATGCATGAATGGAAGTATAACTGTGCAATACTCGTTTTCGCTCTCTACTTCGGCGACTCATCAATAGGAGCCGGTATTACACCCATTACCTAATATAAATTTGCGTAAGGAATGTGGTAAAATAAGGCAGTAAAATCTTCAATACGAAGGTTTAAACATGCAGTAGCGATGCTTATTTCAAATAGTCTTCAACAATGCGACTTATAGGACAACCCACTATATTTACTATATGTACCAAGCCTGTAAACGTTACCAACACTGTGGCTATTGTGTCAGTACCTGATACCAACATCATAGTAACAGAATAGGTACATGGTTCCAAAAAAATGGATTTCAAAGCATGCTAAAAATCGCCAAAATAAATTATTACAGCTATTTATGACATCTGTTACTGCAGCTTTGATTGATTGGATGATTTATGGTTGAAATGTTGCACAAAATTTAGCCAGCTTTTCTCTTTGGTGGCTCTCTCACCATTATTTGCATAATTAGTTATGTTTTCAAATTAGAAGTTTATTAATGAAGTAGAACAATGTCTTCGTTATGTCTTATGGAGCAAATAATTTCCATATTTTCCACGGCCGGAATTCAAGCCTGGAAGCATCTGCTTCAGTGTATTTTAATTCATCCACTACGTAACCAAAAAGGCAAAATGAGTACCATTTTGCTTTACTTCTGATGTTCCAATTGACAATTCCCAGTCTTTTATTTTAAACGAGACTTTTTCAAAATGAGTAATAGATTTAGATACATGTAAGCCTTCCGTGTACTACCACTGGGTAAATGTGTTTCTAAATTTTAAAAAGTTATTTATTAAAGTGTTTTTCTAACCAAGATAAATTATGATGGAAATTTACAACAACATCAAGGTCACCTTTAAATTGTTTGGTAAACTCTGTGTAACACAACAATCCCACAATTACTGATAAACTATGGCAACATAATTAACAAAACATAAGTCCTTAGGTTTACTGGAAGTTTAGAAATAATGAGTAATGTATTCAATGGGAGATAACCATACAATTCATAATCATTTTACGAAATAACAAAATTAGAACGCCATGGAAAGATTTCAGTCTACAAGTTTTGTATACCAAAATCCGGAAAATGCTTTTTACTGAAAAAATCCTGATGAATTCAAACTAATTTTACGTTCTACTAAACCGTAGGCACTACTTAAATGACAAATTTCAATTATATTATAAAATTGTGGTATTTTTATATCTTCATTGTTATTTCTACTTTGGAAATCTGTATGGCAATTTTAAGCATTAATTATAATTATGATAAAGTTCATTATATTAAAATTACTTAAAATGAATTTATCCAGGATCATGAAAGTTTAATTGCTCTGATTCGAAAAATTAAAAATAGTATTGTTTGGATCAAAAGCGAAGTGAAGTACTGACACTTGTGTTAAAATTTACACAAAAAATTATGCATATCTAAAAAAATGTATTCTTTTTGCTTTTATTCTTTGTTTTATCTGGAATTGTTTTATACAATTAGATGTTATGCAGGAACTACAAGTTTCTTATTTACATTTTACTTGTCTAATAGTATTATGCCAAAAGATGTTAAAAGATTTCAATGATAATTAATTTACGAGTTTGACATTATTTCAGCCATTTTTTGCGTTTGACTGTATAAAAAGGAAGTGTTGCATATCACAAGTCAATAGTCTTCATTAAATGAACGGTTTTGACAATCCGTGCAATCACTTCGTTTAAATTACCTAAGTTTATAACTGAGGTGAAAGCTCCAATATGGTTATATACTTAAATGCATACATAATCTGCAACTGATAAATTCCATCATTTACAAGTTAGGTGTGACTTGTTTTGGTGTGGCCAGCAACACTGATCTCCGACATATTATATCTGCCTCGTAGTTTGATACTCGTTAGTCAGATTTCAATCCTGCCCTGATAAGTACCATAAAAATAACCTTGATTTTATAACAGAGCTGCTTTACCTTTTTCCAATACCATTTTGAGGTCTCCAATAACATACGGTACGCTACTCAAAATATCAGATTTTTGCAAAATTTCCAGAATTTGAAAAGAATTGCGTGAAACCATTCTGAGTCCGGAGACGTATGAGCGCTCAGCCAACAGGAAGTCGTACATGGAAATTGAGGAACAATCGGATCGCTGCAGACCTGAGATTGCAAATCAACCACCCACGAAAGAAATTCGTAGTTACGTTAATTGTGATGCTTGCGTTGCGCAAAATGAACAACAACTGTTAAGAAAATCATAGAAGTTCGCCAAATTTAGGTACATGCGACTGACGTAATGTTAATTACCATTTACGATTTATTTGATATAGAATGATTACAAGTTTAATCGCAAACCTGACTGAAAGACATTTGATCACCTTTCACGAAATTCCATTTTTTTGTAAATGAGAATGAATGTAAACTGAAATAAATATACTTTAATATAATCCCGAAATTTGTACTACGTTTCGTCACATGGAAATCTGAATCCAGCATTATTTGTTAATTGTTACTATTAGCACAATCACGCTTAAGCACAGATTAACCAGGATAATTTTTAAAGCAAATTTTCTATTCCTCGATATTTGCATTTTATGTGTGTTATTTTACTCAACAAAACGCTTTTGAAAGCTTCTAACTAGATAGGAATTTAATTTGGGCCTCTTCCATTACCGTTAATACCAAAAATGCCGCTGAAGCTGAATTAATTTAACTAAAGCATTATCGTACACCTTAACTGATGTTATTGCTTGTTTCTCCTAACTAAGCTATGAAATTCCAAACAAGATTAAGCATCAGCGAGGCATGCTTACCAACGAAGGCTATTGAAATTAAGCGATGGAAGTTAATGCATATTGATAGTTTGATATCAGAGCTGTTGAGAGTAACTTTCTGAGCACAAAAGTAACGCGATGTATGGTTATAAGACATATTACCAAATTGCGCAATCATCCAATATTTGAAAGATGCAAAACTAAATTTGGTCTATTTACCATTTTATCACGAAAAAAATATGTTACTACACCGTTTCCGCAGAGATTTATCACGCTGAATATATATATATATATATATATATATATATATATATATATATATATTGTTTAATTTATATTTAGATTTTAATAAAGAGCTGTTTTCTATTGAATGTAAATCATGGAATCTATCTTGGTTCGTATGTTAAACTTTAATTTTTGTAAAAAATATTTAATACTGTTCATCATTTTAACTGGCTTATATAACATGTTTATTCCGTTTATTAAGAAATTGGATTCTCAGTTTACAAATTATTCATTTTTCATAGAAACAAAATTATTATTAATTTTTAAACAAAACAGTCTTCGGAATTGAACGTTTGTAAAAATGGCAAGCATTTTGCTTAATTTCAATAAAACATAACCAGTTTTTATACACTTTGTTCTAATAAACGATTTTTAATTAGAAAGTAAACTATGATTTAATCGAACTATAAATTATTTAATCTGCTTTAAATTAATAGTTACAGCACGTGGGACCGAATTACTCTCCCCTGTCATTTCTTTACTTGATGTAGATTTTACAAAATTCTTTTATAAGAAACCTAACCATAGTCACTAGGAAAACAAAACGCCATAAAAGAAAACAGAAAAATTTTATTTTTTTTAATTTAGAAAACAAGTAGCATGCATTTGAAATTTCTTAAAACTTAAAAAATCTATAAAACTACTCTTCAATATAATATTTCAAACAATATGATGCGTGATCTATATTCTAAAACAGTAGTTAAATGAACAATTCGTATGTCTAAAAGGTTAACATAGGATAGAACATTATCATTAAAAAATCAACATTTAATTAAAATTACTTAGGTGTAATATATGTCAGATATTTTGTTTGATTGGTCATTGGTAATGAGCGATCTATGCAAAAGAACCGTTAGCGCTTATTAAAATAATTCTTTATTTAATCTTTATAAAACGTAAACAGCAAGTTGCATATTTTAATTTGACAAACCATTTAAATGTTTTTTTCAGTGATTCAAAAATTTGACTCCATGACACTACATTCAAAACCAAGTTATCTTCCAACTAAAGATTTGAATGTACAATAATATTGATTAGAATCCATGATGACTAATCGGAAAAAAACATTTAGGTAACCATCTTTTGCTAACAAATTTTTAATTAACAATACAAGATAAAGGATATTGTTTTTAAGAAAAGGATAACAATTGGTCATAACGTCATTAACACTTAGCCTTATTCGGTACAACTACTATTTATTTCAAATTAAATATGCAAAAGTGATGTTCATTTATTTATATTTATTATTCTGCTGTTTTTTTGGTGCCGCTCAATAAGTCTTACGTACTGTCTGTCTAATAGGAGTTCACCATACTTTGCAAAACGAAGGTGACGACTTTATCATATGAAGCAGCTAAATCCGGGGTGAAGCTGCTTCCGAGTGTTGTACGAACCACCTCCAGCAATGGGTTCTTGAATTTCTGTATGAAAATAATAATATAAAACCGGAAGCATTAAATCAAATTTATTTACGAATAAAAAATTTTTTTTAAAAAAAAACGGAAGACAGCAATAATAGATTTTTTTTTCCTGCAAAGCAAGTTTGCGAGTTTGAAGTAAGCACCGATCTAATTGTAGTTAACCGGTCGAACAATATTGCTAAACTACCATCGGTCATACGAAATTGTGACTAAAGGTAGTTGCACTCTCTTAGCTTTATTCGATATGAATGACAATACCTTCCTATCTATCTACGTTGCAACTATGAGCACTGTTGGACTGTATAGCGTAGCACGAACATTAATCAACTTTGAAATAGAAAAATATCAGTACGTTTAACCTAAACATGGCTTCATAGTTTGCTTTGCGTTACATTCTAAGTTTCTCTTACTGGCAGTTTAAGGTGTACACGTCGCGCGTTTATGTTGAAGAATCGAATCTACCAAAAGAATATATAAAGAAATTAAGTACTGTTAGTGGCGCAGAACAAATATATTTATTCGGCAAACATTGTGTTGATACCGTTTACATTTTCGGCACCATAATATTGGCATCGGGTACTGACAATAGCCATAGTTGGTAATTTTTACAGATTTGGTATATATAGAGAGAGTATATATATATATATATAATATTATTATATATTTATAACATTATATATATATATATATATATATTATAGTGATTTGGCGTTCAAGTCGTATTGCCGTCGACTTTATATGAAGTTAGCTTCACAATCGCAGATTTACCCATTCGCATAGGTGATTATACCGTCCCATTTTTCCACATTCCTCAACCAAATATACGGAGAGTAAAGGGCGTAAAACCGCCTCCTACTGCGCTGTCGCCAGTGAGCACAAAACGAATGTGCACATGAGATTATACTTTCCGGTCATACTGTTTTGACTATTCGGTTTGGAACTGCATCTGTTATAACAGTTATAACCATTTCACAGTGCTATGTCTTTTACTTGCTTCTCGAATTTAAGTCAAGAAGCGGAATATAACATCAAGTGCGTGAACTACACGCATTTTTATTAAACTTCAATTACCGATAACCTTAAAATGCTCAAATATTTCATTTTAAACTGATTTAGTGGCTTT
>JAQBSW010002596.1:20000-35000 GCA_029291075.1 Eudiplozoon nipponicum
GAGCTATTCCTTTTGAAGTAATCGAAGAGAGCTGAATCGGCCTGAAATGCTCTGTTTAAAAGGCAAAGATCGTCATATCAGGTTATGCATATTTAGATAATGCTATAAGTTTTAATTCATGCATGAGATTACATGCAACTATTCAAAAAGAAATTTAAATGAAGACAAAGTTAGAAATACATAAACCAGGATGATAATTTAAATCTATGTAGTTTAATCATAGACATTCTCTTATACAAATATAATCATAGATTCAATATTAAATCAACTGTCTAATTTGAAAATACCTTGATAAAAAGGACAGCGTAATTGGATTTTCATGCAGGTTACATATAAATTGTCTACACAAAGTAAAAATAACCGTATTTAATCTAACATGTATACACGAAAAGAAATTCATTTTTATTCTAGGAAAGATTTTAGCTAATGTTTTCTGGGGATTACAAGAAATATGCTCCAAAATCGAAGATAGTTTACTTTTGAATATATGTAACTACTACACAGTCAAATTTACCAACTAACTACCTGATGTTTTGTCCCGAAATCTGCATATGTTTAAAAGAAATAGATATTTTTATGTCTGACAAGTCTATTGTCCTAATGGTTAACATTGCGTGTCTGCTGTGAACGATACGGCTTTATGAAAATTATTGTCTCCGATAGTTATAAGCTCATGTCTTGAAAATATTCATTTATTAGTGTTGTGCACACGAATAGGCGAAATGCAGTGACATTTTAGTCCTTGAATTCCTTTTGAATGCATGGAGAGCGTACATATTATCCGTATTGGGTGAACTGATCAGATTTGCCAGAATTTGACCAACAGTGTAGACGGACAAGTCGGTATAAAGTCGATACAGTAAATAATTGTGGTGAAATGTAAGACATTATTCACTAAAAATGGCGGTCTCGTCAAAGGAACCATAGTTGATGCTGATCTACCAAAGTGTAATAATGTCTCAGGAATTATTGCGCCGTAAAACAATGAAATCAAGACAACGGATAATCGCTCCCTATATACTGCTATCTTCAAGTAACGTTGTGAAGCTAATTATGCGTTCACAACGGGAATGGTAATTACCTGTTTCACATTCTCAGATTGATAGCAATTGGAAAATATCATAAACCAATTTAGATTTACGATCTACGCGTGAGAAGGTAAAACTGATTGCTATCTTCACAAAACAGGGGAAAGATAATTACCTATTATGCTTTGTGCTCTTTTCCTGAGAATGAGAAATCTAACGAAAGCATATTACCAATTCGGCTATGCATTCTTTAAATGCGAAGTTTATTGAATTATCGGCATTGCGATTTCCTTTGAGACGAGGACATATTTTGTCAATCCTTTTTGTAATTTTTGACGGAGAGGTTAACTATCCAGATGCATAACACCTAATACACAATTGCATATTTTTTATCGATAAATAAATCTAACTAAGCGCAAATTAAACAAAAATTAAAATTTACAAACATTATATTGCCAAAACCTTCGAATTTTCAGTGTAGTTATTTGCCGTTGACATATGAGATAATCCAACAATTAAAATTAATGCTATTTTATTCAGACATAAATTTGAAGAAAAAAAGTATAATTATCCTACGTTAATTAATCCATCTTTTATATTTTGTGAACGCATGAGGCAAGGTACCTTCGTTCATTACACGTGGTTCAATAGGTTCTATCCAGCATTCAGATTCGCGGAAATTAATGAACTAAAATACCAAGAAAATTTATTTGTAGGAAAACTGGCTAATAGCCTAAAGGATTAACAATATCGAATGCATATAGCATAATTGCTAAAATAAAAATAAACTAATTTCGTTTAAATTAATCTAACAATATAACAGAATTTCTGCATGATTTCCTATGTATTAAAATAAAATTTAACTATGTGTCGGTACGTAGAATTTGAAGATGTTTGGCTATGCTGTACCACATATTGAAAAATAGCAATTGTTTTTCAAGAAACAAAGAGAAGATAGTTTGACATTTACATATCGGTACGCCATCATTTTTGTACATGAAGCAAATTTTGGTAAAAAAGCAAATATCTTCGTAACCAAAGCTGAATATTTTCTAGTACTTTAATCCAAATAGTGGACATCTCCGATCAATAGTCGTCCAAAATCAGTCTGTTTATATTATTTTGTTCCAAAGTGAACAAAGTAAGACGTTAATCAAAATTCAGTTGATAGTCATTTAGCATTTGTGCATACAAAATGTAAAACTTTGGTACAATAGCTCTAAATAAACATCTGCTTTATTATTAAGACTACTGCTAATTGTGTGGATAAACTTATTATGCACCAAGATCAAACTGTTGCCATTGTTGAATATTTGAAAGTACTTTAATCCAAATAATACACATTTCCAATCGATAATCGTCCAAAATCTGTCTGTTTATCTTAATACGTTCGAAAAGTAGACGTTAATTAAAAGGTCAGCGTTTGTCAGTCATCATTTTGCGCACACAAAGCGTAAATCTTTGGTACAATAGTTCAAAAGAAAAATCTGCATTATTATTAAGGTTACCACAAAGATTTTGGATAAATTTATTATGCAACTAGAAAAAACTGTTGCTCATAACTGAAGAAATATCAGAAATAACAAACAATATTTTATTTGGCTAAAATATAGGTACTTATTTAATTCATTTGATTAATTTTGCCCCGTAATTTCTATATGAATTAACTCACATTAAATCTAATAGATTAAATTTCAACTGAAAAATATATTGCCTTTATTTTGGCAATTATAACAGAAATATTTAAATATTTGCCAAATACTATTTATTTTATATATCTATTTGCACTTTCCAGTCGTATGTGCCATGTGACTGCAAAATTATGTCGAGCTTATTGCTGAGAAACCATTTGTTCTGCGGTGAATTATCAAATTAAGGCCAGGTGATTAGGTCAAGTTCTATTCTAGTTGTATTCTGTATTTCTGCAAAGAAATATTTTTTAATTACCAGACTTTTTATTTTACAAATTTTTAGCATACTTCCTGCATTAAATGAGTTTAGCTAATTTATTAAGATAATCTTGTTACTGAATTTAGCATTGTATCCTAAGAAATTTTACCTAATTTGTTTCTTCATTTTCCTAGTTTAGAGAATTGTTAATGGAAAATAATCTCTAGTTTTAAAATAAAATCTAGTTTTCAAAATAAAATGCACTAGAGTCCAGTCTAGCCAGTATATGATAGCAATATCTGTGTTTTGAATAATTTGCTTACTGGTTATAGTCACGAAGCTATATAACTTAAGCAGTTGACAAATCTATTAATAATGAAAAGCAAAGTATTCCCAGTAATTAAACATTAAGACCGTAACGCTGAAACGGCTCCACTTATCGTGGAGCGGAATAATAAAGTATCATCTTCACGGAGTTCGAAGTGCAAAGAGCGGTTGGTTAAAAGGATTTTATGACAAAACAACTGAGCACTGTAGAACATTTGTGCATAAGATTATATTATTTAAACTAAGTTAGTAAAGTTAAAACTCTGTAAGTTCGAAAATGATTTGGTTATAAATAATCGATAAACACCGTCACAGGATTTGTCATGAGATCCGTGTCTAACATGAGGGATTCGATAATTATTTAATATATGGAATTGAATAAAGAAATTAATCCAATCGCCACAATAGCGCATTTAAAGTATTGAGACATGATCAAATGAAACAAATCGCCCTTAAATGGCCATAAACTAAGTATTTTGTTGTTAAATTTGACCATAATCTGTTACAGAAAGGAATTTGACATCTGCATAAGTGCACTATATTTGCTGTGGGGAGACTTGACATATGACATCATCTGCAATTTCTGACTGATTACCTAGGAGAAATAAAACTTATTTCATACGGATTAAATCAACTAGAGATTAACATTAATCTATAAAACCATATAACAAATTTTAAATAATGTAATAATATATTTCACGAGTTGTTCTTCCATCAATTGTAAAACACCCTTTCGTCATTTGTATAAAACGCACTTCATTTCTATCAAATAATTCATGTCAAATATGTTAGTACACACAAAGTCCAGTTAGTTTTGCTTAAATTATTTGGTTTACATAATGCATGCATTTTAAAGTCTAATTTCTTAAAAAGTACACAAACTTTTTCAATGGTATTCTTGCAGATTTAAAATCTTCATGAATTTATGGGCATTGTGGAAAAAATGTTTCCGTTGCACAATATCTAGGAATAATGCTCATTCTTTTCATATAGAAATTATATTTTAAACGAACAAGCAGGTTTTATTTATTATAGGAGCAGTTTCTTTTGGAGTAAAAGCTACCTCTGCTACTTGATGCTTTTTAAATAATGCACACCATGTATAGTTTTCATTTAAATGATAACCAAATATTTTGAAATAGATAAAAAATCTTCATCAGGCAATGCAATAGATAATGAAGGATTTATGAAAATGTTCCTTACGTCATTAATAAATTAAAGTTATTTCATAACTAGGCTAATAATTTATTCAACAGATAACTTGTAAATAATGTTACATGTAAACCGAAATTCATATCGTGTAGTTAGGTGATAACCATTTGCATAAGGAAGTAGAATTCCTTTCTATGTGATCTTTTCAAATCAAACTTCCCGATAATACTGGCTTTATTTAAAATTAAATATAATAAATCAAATTTGTTTATGTTAATACCTTAGTAACTTAATGACTTAGGCCAATATTGTAAGATAACTTTATATACGTAGACCAATTTTATATATATTACAAAATAATATTTTTTTAGATACAAATTTTTAATAGAGTGAAAGAATAAACGGATTTTCTAGTATAAAATAAATTGTACAACTTAACATTAATTATTTTTCCAGTACAAGAATCCCTCTAATGTTAAGAAATTATGCCTTATATTTACTGCAACAATTGTTATTACATAATGTTTAATTGTAATGCGAAGAATATATTGCTATTTATTGAAGGATAAATTTGATTTTCGTTCTAAAATAGCAGAAAATCCGTTTCCAATCTATTAAATAAGTATATACGGCTTTTAATGATTTAACGTTTCGTCACAAAAATGTAGTCAACAATCAATTAAAAATAAAAATACATAGTCATGATTAGTTTAAATATATAAGATTAAACGAAATTGCAACATAACCATTTTTGGTCACATTTCATCCATCAATAGGAGCCAACTTTATCCCCCAAACACACAAAATATTAAGTGAAATAATTTGTATAATTTAAATTATGCAATCGCGAAATTTATTTTATTGTGGTATAATTACCGCCAACATCAAGTAAAGTGAAATGAACGTAAATTCTCTATATTCAAATTTTGCCAAAACTCTAAACATTGCCAATAACACAATTTTCATTCAAATTGTGAAGTAAAAGCCTTTCGGGACACCCTCTACTTCACCAAATGAAGAATTTTGCTTGTGCATCTTCAATAAAGCGAACTGTCTCGGCGTTTTTTGTTCAATCTGACCTCACCTTTTTGTTTTCGGCATGGGCCATTTTCAAACTGTGATCTCGAAATCATCCTGATTGGTTACCATCATGTCAGAAAATTTGTCTAGTGAACGAATAACACGATTTCGGATTTAATCACTTCTCGTAAAGTAGTCGAGAGGTTTATTTAATGGAGATTTTAAGGAATGTGACTAACTTCGATATTGATAATTGGAAATAAAATTTATGTTGAAAATTCGTTAGTTTTCGTCCTTACGTGCGTTCAAATCAGGTAGCTGATTTACTATTCTTTTAAACTCCGCATCAGTTACCATGTGAACACATTTTTTTGCACGATTGCGAAACTTTTCAAATAAATGAAGGCATCACTTGTAATAAATTCGGTTTCTTTTTCAATAGCTTAATACCAATTTGTTCGCATCATGTGGTTTGTCATGAAGTATCAGTCTTATTTTTCCTCCTTGTTTAAATTTAACAAGCTTACAATGAAAAAAGTTTGAAAATATTTGCAAAGACACTAAGTTCATTAAAATTATAAGGTAGATACCTCAACTGTGTTTTGATGTGATTTATTTTTTTGCCAATATTTTTTGGAATATCAATTCAAAAGCAAGTCATAAGTTAAGCCTACAATGTTTAGCTTCTTTACAAAACGAAGCGATAATTATAGAGTTTTAAAACGGTGTGTAAAAATTTAACAATAATTGACTGCGCGGGTGGTGGTGACAATTATTTAAATCAAGTTTGCGAGCTTCAAGTAAACACCACACCCATTGTTTTCAACCAGTCGTTGAACAGGTGGTCATTTTGTTATGTTGGTCGACGACTGGTTAAATACAAAGGGATTGGTGTTTACTTCAAATTGGCAAACTTGATTTAAAGAAGTGTGTTTGAATGCCAAATTCGAAATACTTTGTCAACTAAGATCTTTGTTTCCAAATTTTATTAAATATTGCTTATAGTATGGTTATTCCCCAAATACACAACACATTCAATATCCGAGGTGAAATTTAAAAATATATTTAAAAGGTAACAGAATTTATATTATTTCATCATATCACCTGAGCTACAAGTGGTATAATTAAAAAATTATTTTTCTAAAATAGAAATCCGGTCGACATAATTAGTTACACTAAAAATATATATCAGTCGAAAATAATCATAACTGAGGAATGGTAATACAGATTTGCAGGGAGCATAGATAGCCCCATGGCAACAAAAGTGCACGAAGAATTTTTTTGCTTGCATATTTCTGAGCAACGTCCATTTACAGGAATTGGTTCCTAAAATACCGAAAAAAACTCACACATCTCGATTAATTTAAAGTTTAAAAGCGATTTTATTGCCATGTCGTTTTTCTTACAGGACTAAACAACAATCTTATTTTTGTAACAAACAAGTGGAAAAGTACTTGGACAAGCTTGAATTCATTCTTCTGATGCAACTTCCTAAATAATTTTGTCCACAAAAACAATTTAAAATAAAAGATTTTACAAAAACCGTTGTTTCGTGCAGTGTCACAATCATGAGGCATTCCAAGACACAAGCAAATTTTTAATTAGTTACATTTCATCCTTTATTTTATTATTTTGAACGTTATATATAAACACACACACACACACACAAATATATATATAGTGGAATTTTATTTCTGTGTGAACTATTTTCACATTTAACAAAATTATTGGACCATATTTTCAGTAAATCGGTTGATATGATGGAGGAAATTAGTAAGTTTTTCAAGACAAAAGTACTTTTTGAACTCATATCGGGTAATGCCTATTTGACATACTTTACGAAAACCTACCCTAAACAAAGTTCTGTTAAGCATGATAAAATTTTGGATCTAAAATATCATTTAGCAATGTAATTGATATCCTGTGTTGTTTTAAAAACATTTTTGCAAAATTCTTAAACTCTTGTGTTCTTTTGTAAGTAAACTAAAGCATTCCGGTCAACGTTATACCAGAGAAGCCATCCTTCGCTTAATTGATACTTCCGACTAATTACAGGATTGGACACAGTCAACGAAATCTCCGTTGAGTAATGCACTAAGCACGATTCCACGGAAATGACAACTAAGGTCATCATGAGGAAGTCATCCTATCTTCTACAATTTCTAAGGATCACACATGTGAAATGGGAAGAAATAGGCCAGTTGAAGCAAAACCAAATGTAAAGTGCGCTTAACTGAGGAAACAGAGACACAGTAATACGTAGAGACCAAATATATCAAAGTCAAATTTGCCAAAACATGAATAGGCGAAATGGTTTGCTAACCTGTTAATAACGATGACAAATCACTGGTCTGAGTGCAATTTAAAAAGTTACCGTTTTGTTTGTAGTGTCAGTTGTCAAATTGAAGGTAAACATTATATCCTTATTTACTAATAACCTTTCGAAATAAACTATTGAACGTTTATGTCATTTTTTCAGCATAATTTCTCCTATTTAATACCAAGTAAATGCAATGGTAAAGATTGGTGTTCTCATGTCGTTCAGATATAAAATTTAATTTGTGTGCGAAACATTCAATTAGTTATCCTTTGTCCATCCCATTTCATAAAAAGTGTAAACCTAATTATTTAATAAAACTGTTGATAAGGAAAACCTACGAATATACCTTTACAATACAAAAGCGAAGATATAATTAATTGCAAAAGAGATAGATTTCATTCCGTTTTGGCCTTTACTTATTTTTTAGCTCACTTAATTTCGATAACATCCAATACCAAAACACATCTACCTAGTCAAAAATAAAAAATCCAATAATAGAATTAGAATTGTACCTGTGGGCAAACATACGTAGGCAAATGAAGCAGAAGACTGAATTCAGGTGTGTCGGAGCACATACAAATCTGGTTGGTGCAAAATAAGATTGGTGTTACACGTACGTTCATAACTAGAGTAATTTTATCGTGTGTAACTTGCAATATGCCATAAAATCGCTTTTTAATTTTAATCTACATTAGGTGTATTATTATGCTTCCCTGTTTGTAAACGATTGCATTTAATCGACTTTTTCCTGAATCGTGCAAATAAAAGTTTATTTATTTTTCAAAATATTTTGTGTGTAATTTTGAAGTGGACTGCTTTCCTATTCAAGCACAATTTATTCATTTGGTTGATATTCCTTAAATTCACTTGATAGGATGGAAAGTAAGCACCGCTTTGTCGTCAAAAATTACATTTTGCATTTGAAGAATAATGCAAATTTGTCCAATCATGTAAGTTTATACATTTTTTATGCAAATAACGAGGACTTTTTTCATATATAGTTTATATAGTCGACTTTCGAATTATTTATACAGATACATATTAGACATGAAACTTTATCTAAATGTGTTGGTATATAAATTGTTTGAATTTTACATGTAATGTTCTGCTCTGTATATAAATTAATTAATGCTTCAAGGCACATTTTGAAATTTATATCATATATTTTTAACTTTATATTATTTCTGAACTTACAGGATGAACATTGACATTCCCGCCTCGGGGACATTTTGGTGGATTGCATCCCACGACGATTTTACTTGATTTAACTCATTCACAGATAAATCAAGTCCGGGAATAACACTTGTGCATTGACTTGCCATTATACGAGTACACTAGCAATGTAAAATTTAGTTTTGTAACGCAAACGAAGAGCCGAAGACAAAACCAGTTGTTTAAGAATCATTCATATCAAACTTTTATACCCTTTGCTACATGCTTGTGCGTCATTTTCAATATCAAAGTACAATCAGATATCTGTCTAATTTGCGTAAAATACAATGATTTAATTGGAGGATAAAGATGATTGGCTTAGACGAGAATTCCATTTTTAATTGGCTAGCAGGACTTAGAAGCACTTCGTTAATAATGTTTTGCGAATAATAATTTTTCTTGCTTCGATTTAAACCAATACCGCTTACATAATTTTTTTTCTTATTGTAAAAAAATATATTGAATATTTTGAAATTAACAAGTTTAAACAATTTCCCAACAAAATTGGCCGCAAAATTAATGCTCATACCTAAAACATTGCAAAAAGCTATTTTTTTTATAAATTTAAATATCACGATTTCAAAACCTTGCAAAACTTCACCTAAAACATAAATAATAAAAATAAGAGTATTATATTTTTCAGTTTAATAGACTGTCGCTTAAAAAAATTTCTTTATACTCGTAGATTTAATCATCAGGACAAATAAGTACTATGTTTAGCCCTACAGAACTTGTTCAGCAAATGTCTTTCTTTGGTAATAGGCAGCAGTACCAGCGTTCACGTTTGGAATCTTGTTTTGTCTAAAACCTCATTCTGTTACTTATTTGTATGTGGTTTAATCATTTTGTACATCAAACATACCTCTATCGGTTTTTTGACACGAGTTGTAATAATACAGAATTTAAAGCCAAACTAATGAAAATAATTTTAAATCGTCTTTTTGCCTTTTTAGAGCTATTCCGGTACTGCTGAGTTGAAATATAATTTGTCCCATCTTATTTGTTTTAATACCGTCTTATATGAAAAATAGAAGTTCAAGACACAAAGCAAAAAAAATAATTGAAGACTACCCTATTTCATCATTTATTTAGTTTACTAGTTTCTCGTTAAAAGTAATATAGCAAAAATGAGTATAAAAAAACAACGATAATCTGAATTCAATTAACTTTTATTGAACCAATCGATAACACTTCCATAACGCTATTCAAGTGATTAAATTACTCTCTCGAAAGCTTTTTTGTGATTGACAAGAAATGATTTCAAATATCGTGCAACGGTAGGTGGACCCTAAATTCAAACTTTACTGATTTTAAATTAAGTAATTAACACTAAATTAAGACGACTTATTTACAATTTACATTCGTTTACCCATTCAAAATGACAACAAAATAAACGTCAAAAATTATTTCGCCACCGTTCTTGTGCAGCCATTACTAGTTTTTGAGGCTTTATCGCTTCATTGTGAAAATGCCACGGTGGCGCTAGTAGGGCTAGTTTACAAAACATACCGGTCAATTTCTGCCTAATTCTATTAAGGTATCGTTATTTGAAAAATATTATTTAAGATCACGAATGCACTTATACTTGAGAGCATCTCAAGAACATTGAGTTTATTGCGAATATTATGAAACAAAATTGACTAGAACGTCTGTTACGCAATTGCTGTTCAATCTATCAGCATTCGTCAATGTGTTTAACATTTTTTCGTACTTTATCGGTAGATGTAAACTTTGGATTCATAGTTCACGAAATTTATTCACCTGTCTACTATTGTTTTGTCCAATTTCCCTGCATTCCTCACTCATCTAAACAGTGGGTATAGGGTGTAATACCGGCTCCTACTGATGAGTTACCAGTAAACATGTATAGACTGTAAATTAGCACCAACTGGAAAATACACTAACAAATGTTAAAATGTTTCCATAGGGGAGATCACATTTTGTACTAAATATTACTCGTGACTGGAGTTGCCTTTGAGACAAATCACCAGGTACTGTCATGCGAAGATTATTTTTAATTAAAGAGAAATCACTTGTTAAGATAATGGCTTTTTTTGGCAATTACTCCGGCGTACGGAAATCATTCTTGTGACTTGAGAGCAATTTTCGTATGAATAATTTGCCTACATTAAACTCTGATAGCAAATCGGCCACCAACTAAAGTTATTATGGAATACTCGGGTTTAATATATGCTTGTTCTTCAGTCCAACATCGTTGTTTTACAAGTTATGCACATTGCTTTCGATTTCCTTACAATTTGTTCAAATTTTACAGAAGGAGGTCTAGAGCATGAAGACATAATTTGGTTCCTAAATTGAATGTTACTAAAGCCTAAAAACGTTATGAAATGAAAAAGAACCGCCATTGTAAATGTGATTGTTTTAATCCAAGCATGCCGCAGTCATTCGATAAAACAGAAATTATCTCCTAATTTAAACGCAATTACAGTTAGAATGTCATTGTTTTGCGTGAGTTGGGAACACTTATTTAGGTCAAGTGTGCAAAATTAACCAACACACGGTTCCCAAACTTCTCACCAGTAGTGCAAAGAGCAACTCTCAGTTAATGTATAAATAAATAGGTGTGACTTGTAAATTAGAGTAGGATTTTTGCATATACTTGCCGAATTAAATTATTACAAAGGTGCCCTGTTGTATATTTTATCACAATAAATATTGTTAAGTTGAAATTGTGCACAGAGAAATACTTTTAAAAGTAAAGAAATTTTACAAAAAAACATATTTATGTACCATACCTTTTGTTTCTCCATAAGATATTACTTATTTTAAAAAAAAGACCTGTTGATATAAGATGACTGTCCAGACGAAAATTTTCGACTGCGAATCAAATTCATGTGTTTCATATACAAATAAGAGAACAAAACCCAATTTCATAACTGATTTCTCATCATCGGTAAATAGTCTTGGCACTTTTAACTGTGCATTTCAGATTCTGCCTAAAATCAACAGCAATCAGATAAATGATTTAGCACACACAAACCTTACTTTATATAGCATGAATTCCCACCTGCTCGTAGCTCTTTTGCATAGTGCTGCTATTTTCTTCATATTTGAAAATCGAAAACTCATCTAGGACAATTAAAATTATCTATACCAGAATATACATTTTCCGCATTGACTCATTTGTCAAATTTTACACACACACACACACACACACACACACACATATATATATATATATATATATATATATATATATATATATATATATCCTATCCTTTTCGCCATTTATGATGAAACAAATTTCGCCCCGTCCTTGTTCACTATGTTTACCTACTCATAATACTCTATCAATATGTTTCGCTTTTGACTATGAGCAAGTCGTTCACACCGTTCAGGCCTTTTCCTTATCTTAAACTATTGTCATTTTTGGATACCTACCTCATTGAATATATTCCGTCATAATTAAAAATATGATTTATGGAAAATTAGATCACCGTTATTTATATGCCAATTTGTCACGACATGTAATTTGGCTGACATACATTTGAAAATATACTCAAATTTATTATAGCACAATTTTGGTTTGGAATTATGAAGTTAACATTCATTACTAAATAAATGTTTTGTAGCATAGCTATTTCACAAAACACAAATTGCGCTCCATCCGCTTAACAATGGTGGGATCATATATTTCCGATTGTGTATATTTAGTGCACCAATGCTTGTAACAGGTTAATTTAAAGAGGACCGATCGTTTTTGATAGATCAGAATACAAGAAATGTCTAATCTTGGGTACCTATTTGTTTCGTGTTTGCCGACTTCTCGGCTATTTGAGGTGGTAATGCACCACAAACCGACTACATATTTATTCCTGAAACTTTGGTCAGTTTGACGACTGCCTCTCGTTTATATATATACCGTCGTAAAGTCCATCCCCTCCTCAACGTGGTACGACGGTGTCAACCATGTTTCGATGGCCGATCGTACATGGGCTAACGGGGCTATGGCGGTGGTGTCACCAGGGCGTGGTGGATTTCCGACCGGCAATCGGATCTCCTATAAAATACCACATGAGCCCGACGACGGCACCATGACTCGGCGTGTGTTCCCCGCCACAAAAGGGTTCGACAGCCACAGGATTACATGGACTCCTGGACAGTACCCCGTACTTCCGAATGGCGAATGAGCTCTCAACGGGCCACCGGCAACCATGCAACTTACTGCTGCTGCAGACTGCGCTTGGATGTGCAAAGGCTAGAAGGTGCGTCCTCGATCAAAAAGCCGAGTGGTGAGGGGACACCACTTGTGCAAATTTTGAAACTCCGTAAAATGTCACCGGAGCCGGCTTATCCTCCAAAAGGAGTCCAGCCGCAGTAAAAAGTATATATTTAGCATATCTATTCAACTCAATCAAAGCATTTTCACCTCGTATGTTATGCCAATTGGTTGTTCCAATTGGTCAAAGTTTAGCCGACTCGTGTTTACCGTCTGACTTCTATAGTTGAGCTTCTGTTCTGACCACTCGCTTTGCAGTTCATCTAACTTAGCGATTACGAATACTGTCGTGCTGTTCCTAAAGAAGTCAAAGCCAGGAATGTCTAAGAAGCATTCAAAAAATTATTCGAGCATATCACATGTGATTTTCGACGTTGTTTATGTGATCCGTAATTGCATTTCTAAAACGCAAAGGCTCATCGGCTTTGAAAACCGTGTCGGTTTACATTATTAAATTGATGCCTTTGTTTACGACATACAATACTTAAAGTCTAAATTCTAATCCAAATAAAATTTCAATTACAAACGTGAAAAATTTACTAAAACATTGTATCTTGAAATTCGTGCAGCAATTATTGTTAGTATTCTATTTATTAATCTCTCAATTATTTGATAAATAAAATAAAAACACAACAAGAGAACGGTAGTGTTTGTCTAGCAGCATATCTTCATATTCCCTAGAAAAAATATCAGGCAAATTAACATTAATTGCGGCAACGGAAGTCAATACTTTCTGCATGACAAGTCGATCGGAATTTTGGTCGGTTATACAAATAAATCATATCATGCTCAACAATTTTATTGACGGGTTTGCAAACATAAAGTGTTACATTGATCACTTTTTAAAAACCTTATTTATAAACAAAAGTATTTTAATTTATACAATATACATATATATATATATATATATATATATATATATATATATATATATATATATATAACTTGCAGATTAAAAAGAAGAATATAAATGTAATGCCGCCACTATGATAACTATCGAGAGCTCGCCGATCTACAACAGCATTTTCGCTGAATGTTATCAAAACTAGGGCCTTTTGCTAAAGACGGCATCAATATGTATATTCCTATGTGTATTCCTGTCTAAAATTTAACTTGATTATCATGAAATAAATGGCCATTAAAAATTAGACCCAGTCAATGTATACCACCCAATGCCGCGTTTTGCGTACGCGGGTAATAGCTGTACACGGGCAGTTACACAAAGATCCGATTGATCACAATTTCCAATTTTGTTTTGTCTTTGATCGGGTTGACTTCTTCTTTGTTCAACTGGAAATGCGGTTCTATCACATCTTTGTTTACTGGCGACGTTTCGGTGCCTACTTTCCAGCACCATCCTCAGGCAACACAGTACAATGTTCACAATAGCAGATTTAAGCAAATGTGGTAACCTCGTTCCAAAACCATTCTATTTATATATAATTGACTCAACACTAGTTTTAATCATAGAATTTGTCTCAGTAACTAAACTCAATATATAACTATTTATAATTAGCAGACCAATCATTACCTCACCTATCTCAAATTCCCGGTATACATAATCTCATCTCGTATGCAGAATATTGTAGGGGAGAGAGACAGTATCGAACCTTTTGTTATTTGTTATAACTGTATTGCTACTATGTCACGGTAATCAAAATTCAAAAATGATAAAAACTAAAACCTTGACTGTCATATACTGTATTTTATTTAAAGCCGGGAACTCTAATGTATACAATGGTGTATGAGGTATTGCGCACATAGCAACAAATTAGTTCAAATATGGAGCAGCAAGTTAGAAAATAGAGAAA
>JAQBSW010002596.1:37500-100039 GCA_029291075.1 Eudiplozoon nipponicum
CGTACACACCGCAACAAAATTTCAAAAAAATATATACCACCGTTTAGAACGGTAGAAAAGTCACTAAGCCTAATCACTGTTGATTATTTTGTATTGACGTTCATTATGATATAAACTGAGGCCAGCAAATAGTTATATAGAGCGAGACAGAATCTATGAAACACAACGACTATCAGAAATAATTTTTACTTAAACAACTGTTATCCGAAATACTGTACTGGTAAACAAATTAATCAAGCCTAAGGCAGGTAAGATGCACAAATGCCAAATAAGTACTTAAATGCTCATAGATCTAATAAGAGCGTTATCAACTATGACTCAAAAATATAATTACGTAGCATATCTGAGGGTCGCGTACATTTATCGCATAAAAATGTGTATTTATACTCAAGGCACATCTATTTTAATATTCGGGAGTACGTCTTATAATCAGATATGTCTTAAGTGTTGAAAAACCTGGCATGTGAGAAATATTATATGTAAAATTTTAAAAAGGTTAAACTTTAAATGGTACTTTTCAGTTCCGCTGTAACATATTTACTTGTTAGACCTCATTACATTTATGTTAAAGAGCGTGGGCATTGAATTTTTCCTGTCTAATTTATCATTCACATTTAACGATTTACCATCTAAACTGTCGTTATTTATATTACCTACATAATTGTTTTGTCATAATCTTTTATAACCTGCAGTTTGTATATACCAAGATACTTGAAAATATTATTGGCCTAATGATGTTAATTTGCTCGAGTTATAAAACCACGAGACGCATGTGATCCTGAGTTTATGTTTTTTGTTCATGCTTACTGATTTGTAATATTGGTCGCATTTGAAATCATTTGTTCCTGAGAATGTAATACGTAATGATTTCTTATTGGACAGCTCATCGTACCAACAATTTAAACTTTTGCAAGTATGTATTAGGTGTTGCGAACCTAGTAACAAATAAGTTCACTTATGACCAGAAGGATAAACCAAAGGCAACATGAACGGAAAGTATAATCTCATGCACATTCGTTTCGTGCTTACTGGCGACTAATCAGTAGGAGCCGGTATTACACCTTTTAACAACTATATATTTGGTCAAAGAATGTGGAATAATAGGACGGTACAATCTCCTAGACGAATGTGTAAACCTGCAAAATTGAAGCTAACATCATCTAAAGTCAACGACAATGCGACTTCAACGCTAACTCACACTATATAATATATATACAGAGTCTGTAAAGGATACTAACACTATGGCTATTGTGTAAGTAACCGATACCAACATTATTGTACCAAAAAGGTAATTAGTACTAACACTATGGTTTCCGAGTCGGAACATGGTACCATATATGATTGATATAAATTTATGCTATAGTTCACCGAAATTGAGAATTATAACAATTTCTGAATACCTGTTACTCCAGTAAATCCATACAGCCTGGCCTTGATCGATATCAGTTATCACATTTCGAGGTAAGCATGACATCATTCGCTTCAATATATAACAGTTAAATACTGTTTGTTGCGGAGATTTAATATATATGCAAGTATGTATTAGGTTTTGAGAACCTAGTAACAAATTAGTTCAGCTGTGACCAGAAGGATAAACCAAAGGCAGAATGAACAAAAGTATAATCTCATGGTTTATCCTTCTGTTCACAACTGAACTAATTTGTTAGTAGGTTCGCAACACCTAATAGATACTTGCATATATATTAGTTCTTCACAACGCACAGTATTTAAATTAAATCTTTGTTTGACTTTATAATTAAACGAACATTGTTTGCGTGGGCGCTGGTAACAAATACTATAATCCAGTTTGCGATCTTGATGTGAACACCTGATCTATTATGTATATGTTTTTGGCCGGAAATTTGTGCTGTAGACCGGTTACTTCCTTATTGTGAATGCATAAAATACTGTCCAGAATTTTCCTGGGATCAAGTCCTTTTCATGGCATATTCTGAGCAGTAGGTGATGGGTTCCCAAAGAGGACAAAATCTCACAAGAATATGATTTGCCTTTTCTACACTGTACAAATCTTAGTTTATACTGATATAAGCATTTATATAATGGGTCAGGTTTTAATATCAATATCGCTGCCTTGATAATTGCAATTTTCATTGACTGATTTTCAGGTAAGTTAGAAATATTGGTCTAGACGGACGCCCTATTAGCTCTGCCTAAAAGAAAAATTGACAAGCCAAGTTAAATTGGTCAGTAGATAACTGAAAATTTTGCGTAGTGTGCGGCAGGGCGATTCAGTAGATAGAGCACCAAATTCCCAGGTTCGAGCCCTGTCTGTGGCAAAGTCTGGCCAGTACGTGATGAGTTCCCAATAAAGACGAAACCGGTCTACTGGATAAATCACCTATTCTACACTACAAAATACTTAATTAATACTGTCAATAGCAGGTACTCAATGGGTGAGGTGTTTATATCAAGATCGCAACCTCCTTTATAGTACTTGTTATCACCACCTGCGCAACCAAAGTTCGTTTAATAAATGTCGTTGTCGGCCTGTTATTTTTATCGCACACACAATGTCAGTTTCATTCACGGTTAACCTAACAACATAGTATGTTTTCAATCCAGTTGCTGAATATTTGCTAGATGATGTCCGCCCGAACTATGATCAAATGTCACAGCAACATCAGCTCAAATACAGCAGATTCCACGGCAAGCCTGTTTAACATTTGTATTAGCGAATTAAACGAACTTTGGTTGCGCGGGTGGTGATAACAATTATTATAATCAAGGTTGCGGTCTTGATATAAACACCTGACCCATTAATTACTTACATATGTCAGTATAAACTAAGAATTGTATAGTGTAGAAAAGGCAATTCATCCAGTAGACCGGTTTCGTCCTTATTGGGAACTCATCATGTACTGGCCAGAATTTGCCGCGGACAGGACTCGAACCTGGGCACGTCTGCTTCGGAACCTGGTGCTCTAACCACTGAGCCATCCTGCCGCATACTACACTGCACAAAATTTTCAGTTATATACTAACTAATGTAACCTGGTTAGTCTATTTTTCCTTTAGGTGGAGCTCATATGGCATCCATTTAGACCCAAAGTTCCAACTAACCATCCACAATCTGTCATTACTGAACAGACACCACACTACATGGGTAAGTAGTGCGGCAGGATGGCTCAGTGGTTAGAGCACCAGATTCCGAAGCAGACGTGCCCAGGTTCGAGTCCTGTCCGCGGCAAATTCTGGCCAGTACATGATGAGTTCCCAATAAGGACGAAACCGGTCTACTGGATGAATTGCCTTTTCTACACTATACAATTCTTAGTTTATACTGACATATGTAAGTAATTAATGGGTCAGGTGTTTATATCAAGACCGCAACCTTGATTATAATAATTGTTATCACCACCCGCGCAACCAATGTTCGTTTAATTATATAAATGTTCATTTCAATACCACTTCCCCATGTAGTGTGGTGTCTGTTCAGTAATGACAGATTGGGCATGGTTAGTTGGAACTTTGGGTCTAAATGGATGCCATATGAGCTCCACCTAAAGGAAAAATTGACTAACCAAGTTACATTAGTTAGTATATAACTGAAAATTGTGTGCAGTGTAGTGTGCGGCAGGATGGCTCAGTGGTTAGAGCACCAGATTCCGAAGCAGACGTGCCCAGGTTCGAGTCCTGTCCGCGGCAAATTCTGGCCAGTACATGATGAGTTCCCAATAAGGACGAAACCGGTCTACTGGATGAATTGCCTTTTCTACACTATACAATTCTTAGTTTATACTGACATATGTAAGTAATTAATGGGTCAGGTGTTTATATCAAGACCGCAACCTTGTGTTATAATAATTAAATTAGCAGCTACGGATATTTAAATCCCGCCATTCTTTGTGCCTAAAAGCAAAATTGTTTCTCGCAAATATTATTATTTACGCACAATATGCTTCAACGAATTCATATTCTGAATGTTTAATAATTGTTATATCTCATTTATGGCAAGTTTCTAATAATAAAAACGTTATGCTCCTATTCTACGCGCAGTATAGACTACGTAAAAATATTGACGAGGGCAACATCTTTATGCCGAGAATCTTTCAGTCTTTTAAAATAACATTCAATCTAGATTTTTTAACGTTTTCGGCTCTGCATTGGTACCATACATTCTTTGTACATGATGAAACTATTTTAACAATAAATTTCTGATCGCACAAAATGCCAACCAATAAAAGTTCTTCCATTCCAATCAATTACAAATTTTCTTCGCACAATTTTATCAACGGCATCATCAGATTTTTACGATTTCTTTTTCAATTCTTACTAAACCGTATCAATCCACCAAACCTGGTTCAACGCAGTAGATACAATTCACCGAATACGCCAACAGCTTCATCTTCAATCTAGAGCAGCAAATTTTGGGAAGAAGGCAGCAGTAAGCGATTAAAATTTGCGAGTATTATTACGGAACATATTTTATTTAAAACAATTTATTTTAACCACATTTAGCATTTGTTTTAGCATATCTACGTGTGCATATCAGGTAAGCTTCAAATTTAATCGGCAAAATTACTGAATAGGATGCTCCCGTAAGATTTGGAGAGTTTGATTAATTTTTCTTGCGTGTTGATTGATTGTTTGCCTCATTCCGTGGTTATGGCATTAACAAGAAACTATTAAATGATTAAACGAACATTGGCTGCACGGGCGGTGATAGAAATTATTATAATCAAGGTTGAGATCTTCATATGAGCACCTGACCCATTAATTACTTACATATTTCAGTATAAACTAAGAATTGTATAGTGTAGATAAAGCAATACGTCCAGTAGACAGGTGTCGCCCTTATTGGTAACTCATCATGTACTGGACGTAATATGCCGCGGATCTGGTTTTATAACTACCGAGCCACCCTGCCGCACACTACACCACACACAACTTTCAGTTATATACGAACAAATGTAACTTGGTTCATATGGCATCCATTTAGACACAATGTTCCAACTAACCATCCAAAATCTGTTATTACTGAACAGACACCACATTACATGGAGAAGAGTAATTGAAATGAACATTTATATAATTAAACGAACGTAGACTAATTAAGTATCATTAGTTAGTATGTAACTGAAAATTGCTTGTAGTGTAGTGTTCGGCAGGATGGCTCAGTGGTTAGAGCACCATATTCCGAAGCATACGTGCCCAGGCTTGAGCTCTGTTCGCGGCAAATTCTGGCCAGTACATGATGAGTTCCCAATGAGGACGAAAACGGTCTACTAGATGAATTGCCTTTTCTACATTATACACTTCTTAGTTTATACCGACATATGTAAGTAATTAATTGGTCAGGTGCTTTTATTATCGCACCTTCAAAGTTCCAAAGAATCATATCTCCTAAACGTTTGATTTTTATGTGACGGTGCAGATTATGAGTGAGTATGCGCAAGTAGGAATAACCAATCTTAGATACGTAGACATTTTAGGGTATTAGACGTGTTGCTATGCGACCAGCATTTTCTTTTACGTAGCTAAAGTTGTTTATACTAACAAAATTCTATAGATTCTCAATTGCTTCACAAGCGCGTTACCATTTTTTATTTCATTTAATGAAAAATTAGAAAGATGTACTGTACTGTTTAATTTCTTAGAACCGAATGTCGGCACAACATCGTCCACGTGTCTTGCTACCAAAAATTCCTGGATCTCCTCCTTAGATTGATTCGTGGACTAGAAGGATGATTTTTCTGTAAATCCATATTGAATTAATCTAAGACTCGAAATTTTTTAATGTATAATCTAATCAACAATAGATGAATGCGTTCCACCGAAGTATAAGGACTAAAATCACCAAAATTTCTTTGCTCTTGTCAGCATTGCCTACATTGTTTTGAAAATTTCCCAAATTGGCGCAATTTCCTTCTAGGTTTTATCAGACACCATGACATACGCACAACTTATTTACAGGCCAACAAAAGGTCTGGCAGAAAGTACCACATTCTCTGTGAATTGTTGGCGTTATACGACAGGATTTTAACGACAGCCTCAGAAGTGGTCAACATTGATTTCATTCTTCTTCGCAGAACTACCATGGGAAACAGCAAGCTGACTGAAAAAGTCTAACTAAAAGGGCGACCAGTCTGCATTTTTTATACTACATAAGCATCGAATAAACTGTTGCACCTTTCGTAATCTTAAAACGTAGATGTCTGTTTTGTAGACACATTTGCTGTAGTTTAACTTTGCAATGGTGACTCTGATGCCATGATATCTATTCGGGCACTTTTTTCTACAGCCAATACGGAGCTAATTTTCATCTACGGTCGTCAGCCTTTCTCTGTCAATATGCGCATTTTTTGCACAATTTCTTCGCAGCTACGTTCTCACAAAAACTCTTGGCATTGATTTCGTTTTACACTTTCAGTTTACTAGAAGATCATCGATTCCTCCGCCGAACTTGAACGATGCTTTTGGGAACTATTCCCTGAAACGTTGTACTTTCCAGTTATTCAGCCGTTTCCGATGCATTCTTCATAAGAAATATAAACAGATCTTATTAAACAGTAAGCTTTGTTAAATTTAAGTAATCGAGATTTAATTATCACCAGAACGATGTAACATATAACATCTTCAGATACACATATTGCATTTAAGAACAGGCCGTTGCCAATACCAAAATTAAAGCCAATGAAAGAAAGAGCAAAATAATGGTGGAATAAGTCATCATCCAACCATGAAAGAGGTTTTGGGTGTATTAATATATTTGGCCTCTAAAAAAATGTATCATACAAAAACTGAGCGAAATATAGCATGCTAAATAATGTGACAAAAACCGCTTTATTCTCAATGTAAAATCATAACAAGAAAAACTGCATGACAGAAATAATTTTCGGTTATTGACCTTAGACAAGTCCATCATCAGATTCCGGAAGCATACATAAAAATAGAAAACAGCTCTCAACACTCCAATTAATTACGCCCTATGCCCACTTTAAAGTTATGTAAGGAATATGGGAAAATAGCACGGTACAATTCCCTATAAGAATGTGTAAATCTGCAGTTTTTAGGCTAAATTCATATAAAGGCATCGACAACGAGACTCCAAATTCAAATCATTATATATATATATATATATATATATATATATATATATATATATATATCTGTAAATGACGAAGGTTTGAGAAAGCTACTCTACCTTTCGCGATTATCATACTCACTTCGTCAGATATATTACCTGTGTTATTGTATATATATATATATATATATATATATATATATATTTTTTTTCAAACTAAACATTGCACCAGGTAGCAAAGGTAATTTATCCGGTAGACCAGTTTAGCCTTTAGTGTAAACAAGTGAAGTACCGTCGACAATTTTCTGCAGACATGACTCGAACTGGGAAACATTTTTCAAGGCACCTGAGACTATGCACTGCGCCCGCCGTGCTTTATACTACAAGCAATTTGAATTCATATACAATGTTATGTTTCTTGTTTGTTTATCCTTCATGTTTTACCTATATTGCACATCTTAAGACTTTCTGCTTTAATAAGCTATTCCTGAGCCGGCATTAAACAGTGATCGCAATGGCACTTTTGGAAGGTATAACGATTTAAAGATAAACTGAAGGATTTTTTAAAAATATTATATCCGTATAGGGTGAGCGTTGCATCAGGTAGCCGAGCGAAAAATCTAATAGACAGGTTACGTTTTTATTAAGAAATCATCAAGTAGGGTAATGAATTTGCTGGGAACGGGACTCGAAATGTGGCCTGTCTGTGTCGGAGGCCAAAACTCTTTCCACTGAGCTACCCACACCACAAACTACACACGATTTTATATAATATACCGACTTATGCTTATAGTAAGTCTTACCTACAAGTGGAGCCGATTTGGATCCTCATAAGACGAGGTTCTAACTTGCCACTTTGCTCTGTCACTACAAATCAGACATCACGCCTTTTGGTGAAGTGAACGATTAAAGCATATTCGCAGAGGGTCGTTATATATCTTGTCAGAATAACTATAATTATTAGCAAAAATATTACATTTTTGATTACATCACACTAACAATCTTTAAATCGCCCAGATCAGAAAAATATATACACTGTTGTTATGAAGTTCAGAGCATAATTTTACCGCCATTCAAAATATTAACAATAAAAAAGTAAACATCATTTTTCATTTACAGCAACTGATTTTTGCAGTGCCACTTTCTTAGAACTTTAAAAAGGTTAAAATGTAAAGTGCAAATGTTGAAATAAAGTTCTATGCGGAAAATATATGTAGTGCAAATTCATTTTCTGCCAATGTAATAAACATCACTAGAATCAGAACAACTGCCATTACGTAATACATCCAAGCAATGAGGTTTAAAAATTCTTTATATCAAGTTTGCGAGCTTCAAGTAAATACTAATCCTATTGTATTTCACCAGGTGGGGAATAACATAGCAAAACTACCGTCAGCTTCATGTGCACGCGTGTCAACATTCAATTATCATCAGCAGAGAATGACGGCAAACTGACTTGCGAGGATCGCACCGCAATGCAAATAAATATGGAAAGAAAAGTTTTTGTGCTGCTCTTAGCACTAGTAGTCTCGCGTACATTTTACTTGACTGGAAATATCGACTGCACAATTTCTATGCAGTCACGAACATTAAAGTTTTGCCGATTTCGCTATATATATATATATATATATATATATATATATATATATATAGTAACATAACCAAAAAATCAATGATTTTGCTGGTGGTCGTAAAAACTATTTAAATCAATTTTACGAGCTTGAAGTAAACAACAATCCCATTGCATTTAACCAGTCGTCGAACTACATGGCAAAACGCATACGGTGTTATTTAAAAGATGTGAGCGTAATATTTAATCTCAACATTGACTTTGCATCAACTAAATGCCATTTTTAATTGAATATAACTATTTTCAATTTGCAACTTTACTATAGTCGTCATGCTCATAAAATTTTCCATATTTTTAAAATTATTTCTTGTGTAATAAACTTCATTATATAAACTTAAAATTTCACTGCAATTGGACTATAATTTGACGAATGTTTGATCAATACGATTTCCTTACGCAAATTTGAACAAATCGAACAATGAATGAACTTTTTTACATATAATTTAAGTATCTATAGCTTTGATCGTTAAATCACCTCTTAAAATTGCATCATGATGTATTGCAATTTATTAAAATCACCTCTAGTGGTGCAGAATGTTTGGATTATGTTTACTCCAAGACACATTTCATTATTCGTTAACAATGTGGAGTCGTTTGTTTATTTTAAAAGACAATACCAAAAAATAACGTTTTAGATGATACAAATCAATTTGAATTATTTTAAATTCAGGCCTTCGTTGGCACATGTTAACCGCTCCGAAATTTACTGGATGCTTTTATGTACGATATGCATATCTGCTGACAGTGACTGTGATTTTGTAGCTTTAGTGTCTGCGATGTTTATAATCTTTTTCAATCTTTCTCTTTCATAGAGTCAGTACCGAATAATGTGGACTGACAATTTTTCCCCTTAAGAATTAATAGCGACAGTAAAGTGAAACTCATTTTTTTAATTTATATAACAATATTGTAACTATATACGATAAATAGTGAAACACAGTCTTTAATACTGACAGTCCGTGATGGTCAGAAAGGATTACACTGGCCACATTGAGAAATAATCCAAATTTTGACTACAAACATACTTATGACTATTGCAAGCGTAAAGGTATATGGTATTGCCGCACGTCCAACCGCCTAATGCATTTTGCAAGTATGTATTAGGTGTTGCGAACCTAGTAACAAATTAGTTCATTTGTGACCAGAAGGATAAACCAATAGCAGCATGAACGGAAAGTATAATCTCATGTGCACATTCGTTAGGTGCTTACTGGCGACTCATCAGTAGGAGCCGGTATTACGCCCTTTAACCACTATATATTTGGTAGAAGAATGTGGAATAATAGGACGGTACAATCTCCTAGACGAATGTGTAAACCTGTAATAGTGAGGCTAACATAATCTAAAGTCAACGACAATACGACTTCAATGCTACCTCACACTATATAATATATATAAAGAGTCTGTAAAGGATACTAACACTATGGCTATTGTGTTAGTAACTGATACCTTTTTTCGAAATCGATGAGTACCGGATACCAACACTATGGTTTCCGAGTCGGTACATGATACCAACCTGATGGATATAAATTTATGCTAAAGTTCACCCAAATTGAGAATTACAACAATTTCCGAACACCTGTTACTCCAGTTAAACCATACACTCTGGCCTTTACAGACTCGGTATATATATATTATATAGTGTGAGTTAGCATTGAAGTCGTATTGTCGTTGACTTTAGATTATGTTAGCTTCACTATTACAGGTTTACACATTCGTCTAGGAGATTGTACCGTCCTATTATTCCACATTCTTCTACCAAATATATAGTGGTTAAAGGGCGTAATACCGGCTCCTACTGATGAGTCGCCAGTAAGCACGAAACGAATGTGCATGAGATTATACTTTCCGTTCATGCTGCCTTTGGTTTATCCTTCTGGTCACAACTGAACTAATTTGTTACTAGGTTCGCAAAACCTAATACATACTTGCATATATATTAGTTCTTCGCAACAAACAGTATTTACCTAATGCATTTATTTGTGACTTAATGGAGATTTTTGGTAATTTAATGTGCAACATTTGCAAATTAAGCAATATTTTTGCATTGCCTAACCTTTGATTAGTTAAAATGATAGTGAAAATAAAAGGAATATTTTCAAATATCGATTGATAATTCAATTCACTTACCCATACTAGTTTGAATGAACTTTGTACATTTTTAACAACATCATGATTGACGGAATAAGGCCGGCATTTTTTTAAAAAGAATATAGCACAAATGATGCAAAAGTTTTTAGACCAATTAATGACATTGATTACAGATACGTCTCAATCAACCTCCAGTTTTTAAGCTAATTTAACAGTAAATATGAAATCATTTCCTGTCTTCTTTGCCACCAGACTTAAAATCAAGTCAGTATAGATTTAAACAGAAATCTATGAAGTAAATGAAGAATTATAACATTGCTATGGATGAGAAACATGTTGATGAACCAATAATCTCCATCGATATCTTTCCTGATGCTAAATCGCAGTCGATTAGTTTCGTAGAGGTAAGTCCGGTTACTTTTAAGCATTTACAAATTTTTTTTAAAGTTAGGGTATTAATTTACAGGTTTACAGTATGTAACCTGGAGTGTAAGTGTGAAAGACAGATTTAGAAAAGGTTCTGAATTTGGTCTGATATTAACCAAAATCATATTTGTGAAATTGCGGGACGTGGACTGCAAAGGTAAAATTTGCAAACTAGCTGATGATAGGAACATTATCCTTCAAACTTACCTAAAGAAAATTGATTTCTCTTAAAATAAATACGCTTCAATTTGGATACATTATGTAGGTATTTAATAATACTCGTTGTGACAATTTTCAGAAAAAACACAATCGATAAAATTTGGTTGAAATTCAGAATTTAATTGTATTTATAGTTATTGGTGTTGTAGTTAGTCCCCCTCTCAAACCTGGTGAGAAATTTAGACAAATTTATGCGAAGGATTAATTGAAAAACACACAGAATTCGAGAGGAAATCATTTTGTGCAATCAAACTTGGGCATTCCACCTCTATGATGGTGTTTAGGCCTGTTAAGCGGTGTTTCAGAATTACATAAACGGCTTTAATCCATATTTCTATAGACTTTAGCGTATAAATGCTCTCTGATGATCCAGACATGGAAAAGTTTACCTGTGGTTGATGCAGATTAAATCTGTATCTTAGATCATTTTGGTTAAAACTGAGTATGGATAAAAGTTAATAGATGCGCCAGAAACTGTTTAAAACGTCGACAATCAGAAAGCATTTTCTCGCTAAAAGATTATATACAAAGTCTCCTAAATCTTGTCACATCAATTACTACGCCAGTCAAAGAAGCAATGGAGCCGAAAGCAGCTAAATGTTGCAAGGATAAATGATGACTAAGAGTTCACAGTAGGATAAGCCAATAATACGAAAGGTTTTACGTGAAATTTTCCAGAAGGTGTACCGAAGCATGCCGCACACAACGAAAAAAATGTGCTATCTTCTACTTTACGCTTAAGGTCGAAATTTGGAATAAAAATTTGGAATAAATTTTGCTGATCTACCTCTAAACAGAGCTCTAATTGTGTTGACGTGTGTTATATCGACAGATTCAGTCAGCAGTTTCCATCGTGGCTGCACTGATTTTAATTCATAAATAATCAAAGGTATATGCAAGAATGACACGTATTTGACAGAAATATTCGTTCATATGCAGAACTAGATTTATGACATGAATTTTATTTCTATAGATATTGCAGTATATACAAGTGATTTGAAAAAAATTAGCAATGTAAATCCAACACGTAGACGGGCCCAATTCTTGCATTAATGCCTTTCTTATTAATATTCATTGACGCGTAGAACTAATAAATTTTGCAATTTGTATTAGAATTTTGGTACCCAGTAAAAATTCTAATAGGAGGAGAATGATTTAGAAAATTCCGCAATGGGTGCTTGAAATCGAGCATATTTGCAGCTAATAGATTTCATGCTCATTAAAAGTACTCAAAAGCCGAAAAAAGGACGAATAATGGGCGGATTTTAGCGTAAAAAACCTACAAATTATGTAGTAAAATAAATTTAAAACAACTTTAGACTTTAAAAGTCATTTTTAATCTAACAATAAATAATATTGTAGGTACATATACTATAAACAGAATCGGAACTGATTGAGTAAATTTGGAGAGGATTAGCAGTTGATTTTATTTATAAACTTAATTCTTACCAAAAAATTATTGTCTTTACCCATACTGCCTGATTACCTACTGATATCTTTTTACTTAAGCCATTTTATTGTAAAACACGTTTCGACAAATATTAGGTCGATGATCAAAAATCTCTAAAGAAATCTTTTCAAATGGGATCTTTATTTCATTTGTCTTTCCAAGTTAATGATTCCAAATATTTAACAAAATTTGTTAAAATGTTATATTCCAGCGCTATGTAACCAGTGTTATAAAATTTTCGCTTTGCTTATAAAAGACACTAATAATAGAATTTAGCATTAATTAATTGATTTCATATATTTAGAAAAAAACATTTTGAAACCTCGAAATAGTAAAATGAACTATGCAGAAATCGAGGTAAATAATGAATTCTCACACACGTACACACTAAAACTTTGAGAGATTCACATGCAGTGAGTGAAGATTTTCTGAAAAAGATGTACGTGTTAATGCAATTACATTTAATAGAAAAGTTAATCGTTAGAAATTGTCCATGCGGAGAACCAATTTATATATATATATATATATATATATATATATATGTTTATATATATATATATATATATATATATATATATATATATGCAGTTGTGTATTAGGTGTTCCGAACCTAGTAGCAAATTGTCAAATATTACCAGAAGGTAAATCAAAGACAGCAAGAACGAAAGGTTTAATCTCATGTGGACATCCGTTTCGTTAAAATATATAGTGAGTATAGGATGTAATACTACTAACGAGTCGCCTGTAAGCTCGAAAGGAATGTGAACATTAGATTATAACTTCTGTTTATGCTGTCTTTGGTTTAGCCTTGTGGTCATATTTGAACTTATTAATCACCTAGATGCGCAACACCTAATACAAAATTGTATATATATATATATATATATATATATATATATTTATTTATTTTTATTTATTTATATAATTAATTCTAAATTTGGGTAACATAGGAGCATGCATTTTATTAGTTATTGTATAACTTTTATAATGGTTACCTTATAGTTTGCCCTTATAATCTCTACCTCACTCCCTTGTCCGAGGCGTCGCTCTGGCTTTCACTCGCGTTTTATCAAGGTAATTTTCATAACAGCCTACGCCATCATCCGCTTCACCAAACAAGTTTTTGTTGGAGTTTTCCAACTTTGAAATTTAAATTAAATTACCGTGAAGTCGCAACCGTACCGTTACACCTCACATGTTCAATTCATTTTCTCTCTCACGATTCCATTATTATTCTGCACACTTAATGAGATTACGTATATCGGGAATTTGTGATTGCTGCAATTGTTCCAGATGTAATGTCTGGGCCTGTTTAAAACCATTAGTGAGTCAAAAAAGATCTTTTTCGGAACGAGGTTACCAAATTTGCTTAAAACTGTTATTGTGAGCAACCAGGCATTGTGTGGGATAAGAGGCCTGATGATCGAATGGAAAATTACGTTCATAAACTTTGCTAAATGTGGAGATTAGATATTACCTCATTTACAGTGGTTAATATGCACGATGCTGAAGCATTTGGAAGACAATGACGCATTAGCGCCGAGCAACCACGAAGATGAAGTCGATGTGTACTTGGAAAGTTAATCGTGGATACCCTAAATGTGACGCTCGTACCGCGCGAAATCTATCAAGAAGTATTTAACTGTTTTATATTTAATTGTATGATTTTATGATTAACGCGAAAATTGATAGCCGATATCGATCAAGACCAGAGTTTATAGATTTGTGGAGCAACAGGTGTCCAGAATAAGTTGTAATTCTCAATTTTGGTAACATTTAGCACGCCTTGAATTTCAGTGCAATAGTTTCATGTACCGACTCGGCAACCATAGATTTGGTATCAAGTACTGACACATCAGCCTTTTTGCGTGTCCCTTTATGGGCTTTGAATATATATATATACAATAAATAGTCAGTTTGCTTTGAAATCTTATTGCCGATGACCTTATATGAAATTATCTCCACCATTGCAGGTTTACACATTCGTTTAGGAGACTGTATCGTCCAATTGTCCCACTTTCCTCACCCAAATGTATGGTGTGTATAGGGCGTGACACCGACTACTAATGATGAGACGCCAGTAAACACGAAACGAACTTGCACAAGTTCATGATGTCTTTGGTTTATTTTTCTGGTCTTATTTGAAATAATTTGTGGATAGGTGTGCAACACCTAATGCATATTAGATCAATTACTAGATTTAGACTTATTTGAGCATAAGCGACACACGCCTATCTATTGAAACGGCAATATTTTTATGTATTTCGTCAATTATATGTATGAATGTTTGAAAGAAATTAAAATTTACTAAAAGAAAACATATACACACTGGCTGATGACGTCGATGTACGCTTAGAAGCTACATGATTTTTATTCATACACGTTAACACAAACTGTTATAAACGTTCCATCGTGGCTGCACATATTGTAATCAATAAATAATCAACATTGCAAGTAAGAATGACACGTATTTGACAGAAATAGTCGTTCATAGACAGAACTAAATATATGACATGATTTTGTTTCGAAAGATTTTGCAGTTTATACGGTTTTTAATTAGTTAGCAAAGGAAATTCAACACGTAGACGGGCTCACTTCTTGTTTAAATAACTTACATGTAAATATTCATTGATGCGTAGAACTAATTAATTTTGCCATTGTGCATTAGAACTTGCGTACTTAGTGAAAATTAAATTTGGATGGGATCCGAATGATACCATATGCAGCCTAGATTAAAACGATAATCTCATTGTCTCAACAGTTTCAGACTTGCTATCGAAGTGTCAAGCGCTTGTCTGACGCTCCCGAGAAGTGAGTTTGAGCTGGTTCATATTTGCAGTTAATAGATGTCATGCTAATTAGCGGTACTCAAAATCCGAAAAAATGACGAATAAAGGGCGTATTATAGCGTTAGTGATTTACAAATCTTGAAGCACAGTAGCTTTTCAAGAAGCTTAAACTTACAAACGTCATTTGTAAAGTAGCAATCCCTAAAATTAGAATATTGCGTGAGGATTAGCTGCTAGTTAAATTTATTGAATTAATTTTTGTAAAAACCTTGTGTTCTTTGCACACATTAGCATCCATTTTATTGTCAATTCTGATTTCGTTCGTGGAATTTTTATCTTAACATTAGAATATTGCTAAATATTCTTAACAAGCATTTCATTTAAATTATTATAAATTCTTATTTAGGTTTATCACATTTCTAACAAAATATAGCTTCAAACTTTCTATAATTAAACGGATATTGTTTGCGCGGGCAATGACAAAAATAAGTTTTGCTCTAGGCTGCGATTTTGAAATGAACTCCTGATCCATTATACACATAAATTTTTCAGTATTAAATAAGTATTACATACAGTTGGAAAGGCCAATCGCCTAGGAGACCGGTTTTGTCCATATTGAAAAATTATCACGCACTGTCCGTGGCAAATTCCAAACATGAACCTTTACCATTGTTTTCCTTTTTTCTTTCTATGTTAAAGACTCAACATATTTAATAACTACTTTTACTTTATTTTCTGGCGCTATGCTACAGGTGTTAGTAAAATTTTCTTATTGCTAGATTACATTTACTAACAATTAAATTTAGCATTTATTAATTGATTTTATACAGTTTGAATAACATTTTATAACTTTTAAATAGCAAATTGACGATGCTGTAACCGCGTTGCCCAGTAAAACACAGATACGCACGAAACTAAACCTAGCATTTGTGCTAGATTCGTGCAAGGAGAAGTTGACGTGCAGTGAAAGACGATTCAATGAAACAGATGCACGTGTACATGCATTTATGTTAATAGAATATTTAACCATAGAAGAAACATTTAAACATACGCGACACACGTCTACTTAGTGAAACAGCAATATTTTTAATTTGATTTGTTTAACATATGTATGAATTTGTTAACGAAAATTAAATGTGTTACAAGACAAACTATACACACGGGTTAATGACGTCGAAGTACGCATAAGGGCTATGTTTTTTATTCATATACACATAATCATTTTAATACTTAATTTGGCAATCTGAAAGAGGCGTGATAACTGTTAGCGAAATACCTAAGTATACGTTGATGCACATGAAATGGAATACAAATGTGTTAATGAACAAATTTGTCTGTAGACTCGGTACTATTAAGCGTTATGCGCTAGGATGCCTTTGAACTTTGAATAAACACGGCCTTTTTGTAGGCAAACAGATAGTTCCTTAGAAATAAATACTGGGGTGTGCAACAAAACAGTCGTTTAGGTGAAACTGCTTAACTAAAGTAGGATAAGCTAGTGGTACGCATGTGTTTTACGTGCAATACTTAAGTAGGTAGATCGAAGTATGTCGCATAACAACAAAAGTACGCCATCATCAATTTCGTTACGATTTATGCCGAAATTTCGATTGAAAATGTTGAATAAATTTGCTGATCTGCCTGTCTACAAAACTGCAGTTATCTTATCGACAATTTCAGTCAGCAGTTTCGGTAGTAGCTGCACTGATTTCAATCCATAAATAATCAAAACACAAGTAAAACAGACACGTATTTGACAGAAATATTCGTTCATACACAAAACTAGATTTATGACATGAATTCTATTTCTATAGATATGGCAGAATATAACTTCTTTTAATAATTTAGCAAGGGATATTCTACACGTAGACGGGCTCAGTTCTTGTTTCAATACGTTACTTATCAATATTCAATGATGCGTAGAATTAATAAATTTTTCAATTTGTATCAGAATTTACGTACCAAGTAAGAATTACATACTAATAGCATAATTAATTAAGCATAAATTAAAGCGATTTTCCTGTTTTCACAACCGTATCGTGATTGCTAACGACTTCTTAAGTTTTTGCCCGTATCCTCCGCGACCGGTGCTTGAACTGATGCATAATTGCAAATAGTCGATTTCAGGCATAGTCGAAGTAATAAAAACCCGCAAAATGGACGAATAATGGGCAGATTATGCGTAAATTATCTACAAATTTTTAAGGAAAAGTAAATTTAAAACTACTAAAGCGCCATTTTTAAATTAGCAATTAATAATAATTTAGTAGAAAATAGTATAATCAGGATTGGACTATTTGGAGAATATTGGGTAAGTTAAGTGAAACAATTTGACATAAGCATATATTTTGTGCATAGTATTTGCACTGTAGCAGGTTCGTGCTATTTTCTCGCAAATCATCAATAGTTCGCGGCTGTAAGTCAAGAATTGGCAAAATCAATAGGTGACGAATATATGAAGGCAAATAAACGATCTAATGTCTAATGGCCGTTCTAGCCAATTGATTTAATCGCATTTTGAAAAAGGCAAATCAATAGAAACAGTCGTTTTTATTAACATAAAGAAAAGTAATTTACTGAAACAACCAATATAAGGCGGATACAGTTTCCCGCAATGAAAAAAAGGAATTTGAAGCGACAATGACACGCACAATTTATGCAAATAACCAACGTGTGTTATCTGTAGTAACACACTTTCTTTTACCAGCAATTAAAGAGTAATAGTCGTTAATCTCGACCTTAAATATTATTTTATGCGACGCAATTTGTCGTTTAACTTATGTAGACAGATTGAGCAGACTTTAAATTACGCGAATAAAAGGACAATGCAAAATAAAATGGCGAATACTCCTCTGAAATTGTGTGACATATCGTTGAAACCTCGCAATTATGTCCTCCAAACGGGTCTTTCAAATTATTATTACTTATTATTATTATTAATTTGTAGAAAAAAAAGATAAAAAAAGAACGATTCATGTATCTGAGCAACAGGTTCTGTAGCATAAGTGACTAAATTTGAGCCTTATCCGCGGCAAATTATGGACAGTAAGTGCAGAGTCCCAATAAATTCGAAACTGACATTGAATGAAGTGTCTTTTCCAAATTATGCAAATCTTAGTTCAGACTACAAAATGTATGTATATAATGAGACCGGTGTTTACATCGATATCGTAACCCAAATTCGAATAAATATAACTTTAATTCCAAATTACCGCAAAATCATCCCATAAAAGAAAGTCTAATAAATTCATTTCGCTTACAATGTTACACACTAAAATGATAAGGTAAATTTCACAAATTCAGTTCGAGAATTAAATCATTTTTTGGGCAGACAGTTGCCTTAGTTAGATCATTTTTGTCGTGGAGAATTAATACATATGCAATTGCGTATTAGGTATTGTGCAATTTAACAAATAGTTCAAACATGACCAGACAGATAAACTAAAGATATCAGTTATCACATTTTGCGGTAATCATGACATAATTCAATTCTATCTATAACAGTTAGATACTGCTTGTGGCGGATAACTAATATATATTCCTCAGTTGACCAACAAAAATAATTGCATTATGTTGCTTTGTTTTTTTTTACAAAAAAATATCAATAATTATTTTATAATTCTAGCTCAATTTCTACAAGAGCACATGAAAATCAAGGCTGAATTCAAGTACAGAAAAAGTATTCGTTAAGAAAAGCCGTAAATCAGAGGATTGAGTGTTTTAAAATCAGTAGACAAAATGTGCCATTTTCGCATGATCCACAACTAAATAGAGAAATTCTTCCTTGACAAAAACAAGTTGTGAATGCGGACTAATATATTACACTTTATCGAGTTTATTTTTCTTTAGCATTTCTAGAATTTCAATAAAAAATAATTATAAAATGACTTTTATAACAGTGAATACATTTGCATTCTACATTTATTCGCAACGTGTCTACACTTGGAAAGACGCCTTTTGGAATAAAGTCAACAGGTTTAAATGCGGAAAATTTTTAAATCAAAATCTCGACTTTGCTGAAATTTAGAATTTCCATTTTATTTTATTTCGGCCAGAGATGATTAATGACTTTTGACTTGTTCTTGTTTATTCAATTGGAATTTTCTATTTGCTGGATATTTACAAAGTCATCTCAACGCATTATTTTATTTGACTAACAAATATCAGTTGAGATCGTGATTTTTATTTTATTTTTCGAAAACCACCATTTAAAGATATATATTACATATCATTCCTAGCTTTAACAATAGACGAATAGCTTAAAACTGAAATGAACTAAACGACACAATGGGAATACGTGCTTATAATCTAAATGTCACTTTTACGGAAACCTGTTTAGCAGCACTGTGCTTTTAAAAGTAGTCTATCCAATCGCCTATAAATGTTTCAAAGACCTAGTGAGCCTAAATTACCCCGCATACAAGAATTGCAAATAAAACATATTTTATTTGATTTTTATTTTTGGCGTCCTTCCACCGAGTTAAAAGATGCAAGGTGTATATTTGGTCCAATTTGAAAAGGTAACGTTTTTAAAGATTATAACTCAAATTAATTAAATTAACATTTTACAGCGTCTAACGTTTTTTTCCATTTGTTAACATGGTATCTACATAATGCCATAATATGTTTAAATTTCATTTTTGACATTTTCATCAGCAAAGACGGCTCGAAAAAACTGGTATATTGGCGATAATCCATGATTGTGTTACCTTAAACATTATGAAGCACATCCTTAAACCAATTTTGTATTTCATTTGTTATAAAAAGTTGGAATAAATGATAAAATATATGCCTGAAGGCTGAAATGTAGTAGACATAAATACCAGATGTGTATGCAGATTTAAAAATGAAATGAGGCTGCTTATATATCTTTGCATTTTGTTTGATGTACACATCCATAGGCTATCTGCTGTAGGTCATTTAGAATGTGCAAGTGGCAGCAGGAATTAATTGGTAAACGATTTTCACTGATCTATACTAGACAAAAGCGGGTACCAATCCTATTCCTTTCAATCAGTCGAACAACATAGCAATACTACTGACGCGAATAAATCTTCTATGATCACCAACAGGGTATGACGGCTAATGGACTAGATAGGATTAGAACGCAATCCATATATATGGAAAGCAAAATGAAATATGCGGCTTTCACCTTTACAACACTCGCAAAAATTAGACTTGATTGAAAAAGAAATTTGCAAATTTTCGCACAGCATCCGACACACGTAGCAATTATTTTAATCAAGTTTGCGAGTTTTAAGTTAAACACAATTCCTCTGTATTAAGCCTGTCGATCAACACGGCAAAACTACCGTTAGTCACATCCATTTTGACGTTCCGTGATCATCGTCAGTGTAGGATGGTAAACTGACTACCGAGGATAAAACCGCAATGCATGTTTACGGAAAGCAAAATTAGATATGCGGCTCTCACCTCTAACCGTCTCGCATAAAATGAACGTGACTGGAAATGTCGGCTGCACAATTTCTATGCAGTCACGAACATTACTTGTTTGCAGCTTTCGCCACATATACATATATAGACAATACAATTTAACAATAATTTATTGCGCGGGTCGTGGTAACAATTCCTAAAATCAAGTTTGCGAGCTTGAAGTAAACACCAATCCCATTGTATTTAACCAGTCGTCGAACAAAATAACAAAAATACTGCCAGCCGCAACGCACTGACGCGTTCCGACCTTCCATGATCATCATCAGAGTACGACGGCAAACTGACTATCGAGGATCAAACCGCATGGAATATATATGGAAATCAAATTTAGATACGCGGCTCCAACCTCTAGCAGTCTCGCATACATTGAATGTGACTGGAAATGTCAGCTGCACAATTTCTATGCAGTCACTAACATTAACTGTTGGCAGTTTTCGCAAAATATACATATATAGGCAGTACAATTTAACAATAATTTATTGCGCGGGTGGTGGTAACAATTCTTAAAATCATGTGTGTGATCTTGAAGTAAACTCAAATACAAATGTATTTAACATGTCGAATAATATAGCAAAAGGAGATTTAAAATACTTGAGATTTAAATTAACACAATGCTTTGCAAAAAAGCCTTCTACTTAAAAACGATACTTCAATGATATATTAGGTGTTGCGCACCTAGTAACAAATTATTTAAATTACAATCTCGTGCACATTCGCGTCGTGCTTACTGGCGACTTATGTGTAGGCGCGGGTACCATCCCCTAGACGAATGTGTAAACCAGCATTAGTGAAGCTAACGTCATGTAAAGTCTCGACAATGCGACTTCAACGCAAATTCACTCTAAATGACATATTTGCCGATTGTGTAAACGATACCAACACTATGGCTATTGTTTGAGTACCTGATACCAACATTAAAGGGCCGAAAAAGTACATGGTACTAACACTATAGTTGCCGAGTCGGACACGGTTCCAAAGACAGCATGAACGTAAAGTATTATCTCGCCTACATTTGTTTCGCGCTTACTGGCGACTCATCAGTGGAAGCCGGTAATATGCTCTTTACCCACTGTACATTTGGATGAGCAAAAGGTAAAGGGCATATTACCGACTCCTACCGATGAGTCTCCAGTAAGCAGGAAATGAATGTGCATGAGATTATACCTTTCGTTCATGCTGTATTTGGTTTATCCTCTTGGTCATAGTTGAACTAATTTTCTACCAGTTGCGCAACTCCTAATACTTAATTGCATACGTATTAGTTCTCCGCCACAAACACTGTTTAAGTTTTAGTTATTTATTTCTTTAGTTTGAATGATGCTCGTATTCTAATGCATCATCTTGATCGAATCTCAGGTTGTGTGTTATCAAACATTTATATTATTTTATTGATTCTAAACGTGAATGCCATTTAATTATTTATTTGCTGTCTTCGTTTGTAGTACCTTTTGACGATCAGAATAATTGTTGATATAAGGGGCTTATTTGCTAATTTAAATAAAAATAGTTTTAATTTCTATTCAGAGGAAATAATAATGCTAAATTGCCGAAGCCATTAATCGTTTGCCGTGGAAATCAATAGTGCATGTCAGACGTAAAGCGGCAATATCACAAAGAATATAATGAATGGCCGATTTGAATAAAGCTAGCTTTACTACTTAAAATTTGAGTAAAACAATTATTTAATAAGTAACCCTTGTTACATAGAAGTAATGATTTTTCTTTTCTGATGCCATTCATTCTTGCAAACAGAAATTTTTTATTTTTCCATGATAAATTATAAGACTAATGGAAGGAGAATTTTAAATATAGGAATTATCAATGTCGAATATGATTACCATTATTTAATATAGATGCATGAGTTTCTAAATAGCTTCCGTGTAGTGATCAAACTCTTTACATGACGTTTGCGAGCTTGAAGTAAACACTAATCCCATTTTATTTAACCAGTCGTCGAACAACATAACAAAACTACCGCCAGCCGCAACGCAATATTGCTATGTTGTTCGACGACTGGTTAAATCCAATGGGATTGGTGCTTACTTCAAGCTCGCAAACTTTTTTAAATAATTGTTACCACCACCCGCGCAATCAATTATTGTTAATTGATCAAACTGGCGGTTATTAACTGACGCGAAATAATATTAAAGATTAACCGCTAGCGTCAATTTAAATGTTGAATACTCATCTGCTTTGTTTACGGTAGCAGACCACCTAAACATGATGACGAACTATAGTCAACAGTTATATTACAAATTTTATTTCAAGATGAAGCTTTAGAAATGTTGGGTATGCTAACCTTCATCAATTTAACTGGATTCAAAGCAATTCGATTACAATTATTAATTGTATGTTTGCAGTGCACAGTTTTACTTTTCTAATTAATTAAAGGTGACATATTAAAATGTTTATACACTAGACTGCACACTACAACGAATTCTGGAAAATGCAGACTCATTCTCAGTACAAATACCCGCCATCCACGTACCTATGGACGTCTTTAATTCTGTGTAATAAATTGATTAGAAACTACAAAAGTTTAAGTAAAATAACGTTTTATTTTCTAGCTTACAATTTGAAGTTTCATAACAAATATTTTAAGTGTATATTTGTGAACGTGTAGATAATTTGAAATGAATGTGTTGCATTATAAACAGCTCCACAAAATGAAAACAACAGTAAATCATTATTTTCAATCACATTGATAATTTTTATCGATTATAATCACAAAACCTTGCCAACTTCAATGAAAAATTATTTATTTGTTAATAACTTTGCGTAAATTTGGTGTATTCGAAGGCTTTTTTCTGATTTCTCTAATTATTTCAGAAGATACATCACACTTTTTCGGATTAAAAGGCTAACTTGTGTCACATTACTAAGCGGTGCGTTCGATTGTCTCAAAGAATGTGGAAAAAATGTTCAATTTTATTGACATTCTTATACGTGAATAGAAATTAATACTTATCTCACAAATAATGCAAGATTAACCACCACATCTACGTGTGGTATTAAACGACTAGTAAGATTGTTTATGTCATAAGAGTTTAAAAATAAAATAAAAGTAATTAAACGTAAAAATAATATTTGTTTCAGCAATAACAATACTAATATTAGTGCAAATACTATGAATAAATATAGTAATGTAAAAAAATAAGGAAAACTACACCAACAATATAATAACAGCAACATTAACATAAACACCAAAAATAAAAATATTAATAATAATAATGAATATCATTATTAATATTGTTAATATTATTACTATAACAACAGTAATAATTTATGCGATGACTGAATAAATATATTTAACTTTGGTCTTGAAAAGCGAACTATTATCTGAAAGATTAAAAATCTCTAAATAGAACTTTTTCATCGTATCCAAGTAAATTGGCACGTATAGTAGTTTGAGCCGTAATTTTTCCCACATTATTTGACCAAATACAAAGTACGTAGAGGCGCATTACCCGTCACCTACTAATGTGTTTCCGGAAAGCACAAGTGGCATGTGTACAAGAAATTATACCTTTCGTTTAGGCTGACCTTTGTATATCCTTCTTGTCCTAATTGAAATAATTTGTTACAAGGTGCGCAAAGAATAGTATATAATTATTTTATATTTATTTCAATGTCTCATGATTATCGTGAAATGTGAAAATTGATATCGATCAAGGTAAACAGTTTTGGTTTTGCTGAGTGTAGCGACTCGGAAACCACAGAGTTAATACACTTTACATGTTAAAGGTATAAATATATATATATATATATATATATATATATATATATATATATATAGAGTTATATGAAGTTATTTGCATTGCGGCACGAACGCACATTCGTACAGGCGATAGAATTTCAAATTGTCCCACATTTCTTGTCAATTATATATATATATATATATATATATATATATATATATATACATATATATATATATATATATACATATATATATATATTTAAATTTTCGTATGTATTATTCTTCCGTAATGAATACTTCATTAATATGCCCTACTGTAAGCATATTCCTTTTGAAGAAGTTCTTTTCGTGAAAGGGTTTTAAAGAAATTTTAATGTAGTTCTGGATGGCTTCCATAGCCAACTTTTACAGTACGTTGCCTCAACCATATTGAATTCTTTTTTAAGGAAGTACTGAAAAAATAGAAAAATGTATTTTGCCAATAACAAATTACAATAAAATATTATCAGAAGCACATTTATTATAAGTAAAATAAGGAAAAATTTTATCAGCAATACTACAAACTTCCTACTTTTCACCTGAAATATATGTTAATGAACATATTCAGATATTTTAAAATCAAGTTAATTATGAAAATCAAACGAGATTTAGAAGGTTTAATTTAAATTCCTAACTTTCATTTCAGACTCTATAGATGTGCGTAATTTTTGCTTGCTGACTGAATCAGGAAAATATTTTATAACCCGAAGTGCTTGACAGAATACTTGGACAATTATTTTACACTACAAACGAAGCCGGTAATATAATCTTATAGTTCAGACCACCAGTTTCTGTTGGCTAAGACAAGCATCGTTGCTTTTTACGGGTACAGACTCAAGAAATTAACTAAGTGATGAACCACTCGCCTGTTTAATGACTAAATAAGTCGTACATCTAATTTCTCCACAACAAGTAACATATACTCATACTCAAGTGGTATTTCGTTAAATGTATTTTCCACAAGACAAAAAGGATGAATCTAATTGATTATTAAAATTTACTTGACCCTAAGTGTCATATTAGAACAGTCGTATATTTTAGAATATACCAGGTCTGAACCTGGTTGTTAATTTTAAACCGAGATCAACCTTCCATTTGTGGACGGGCTTTATCTAACCTTAAGATCTCAGGCGATTTATGGCATTTTAAAACTCTTCTAGATGTAGTCCTTTTTTTCTGAATTCGAAAAGTCTAGTGTTAGTCAAAATTTGCCTAATGTAATAAAAACTCATTAGCAACTGCAGCACTTTACTGTAATATATCGGAGCAGATAATGAGGCTCATAAATCAAGAAGTAAATTTAAAAAATATAAATATATATTCTGAAATTATTTACCTATGTCACAAAAGTAATTTTTGAAAAACATAAGTAATATGGGCACCATGCGTCGAACACAAATTATTGCGAAATTAATTTTTAAATAACCAAATATTCGCAGTTGCAGGCATTCATGCAAACGCTGGCGTTAATTCGAATATCAGAACATGTACAATCAAACAGAAGTTATCAACAGGTGTGACTTTTGTTTGTCATTTAAGTTTTATTTAATCTTCTATCAATTCCTTATTGGAGTGATAATATATTATTCTAACTTCATGTAGCTAGAAGCCTGCCTCCTAAATGCCTTCCTGAAAAAGACTGGCTGATGACAATCATTGCTTAATCGCACTGCCTATTACAATTTACGAACAAACTACAGAAATTTTTCTAGAACATAGATAACCACTGGAAATTAGAACATTATACTTGCTTTTTTATGCTTGTGTCTCATTGTAACAATCTTTATTTGCTCCAAAATCTGCGTCAGTTTATTAAAAAAGAAAGCTGGAGCAAATCGGTAGACCACAAAGACGACAATGCTTTAATACCCCCTTTTCACTGTCTTTTTTAAATTTCCCGACCCTGATTTTGTTTCAAGTTTGTGCGCCTGCCTAGTTTTGATTAAAAGAAGGTCGTGGAAACTGTCCACTATAACACATGACTTTACATTTCAAATTTAATCGACTGCTAACACCAGACCCAAGGCTTCTAATGTACTATTTGTTTAGTACAGAGTAACTTACCAAAGAGAATTTAGACTATATGACCAGCAACAGGTACGTCTGCCGTTCTTTTCTCTTTCCCTGTAAACTGTACAAAAACTGCAAGTGGTGTCTTAAAGTTTTGCCAACAACATGCTCTAATAATCTAGCCAACTAAGGACAGGCTTGTTATTATATAAATTCAATAGGATTGTTGTTAACTTGAATCTCGCAAACTTGATTTAGAGAATTACTACCGTCAATCGTGCAATCAATTAATGTTTAATTTTATTGCCTATATATATATATATATATATATATATATATATATATATATATATATATATATATATATATATATATATATATGTGTGTGTGTGTGTGTGGAAAAAGCTGCAAAAAGTTAATGGGTCTGACTGCATAGATATTGTACCCGACATTTTCCTGTCACGTAAAATGTATGCAAGACTACTAGAGGTGAGAGCCGCATATCTAATATTGCTTTCCATATATATGCAATGCGGATCGATCTGGGCTAATTACTTTAGCGTCGTAATCTGTGGATGAACTTGAAATGTCGAAACGCGTCAGTACATGCGACTGGTGGTAGTTTTTTTATGTCGTTCGACGAAGAGTCAAACAAAATGAGATTGGTTTTTACACCAAAATCGAAACTTAAATTAAAAGATTGCTGCCACCGCTCGCGCAATCAATTAATATTTAAAGGTTTGTTATTCATTCTTTCTAGTCTGTCATTCGTAAAACTATAATCATTTCGCGGGGATTTATGCTTAAAATTGATTTACACATAATTAGTCATATTGGGAACTGCTCAAAGCAAAATATTGGCCAATTTTCGTTGACTTTTTATATTATTTCACCTGTATATAAAACTGCCACATTAGTGATAGTATAATGTCAGATTACAATAATCATTGACACAAGTGTGTTGAGTAACATTAGCACATATTTGTTCTTCTGTCTTAGAGAAAGCTGACTATGTTTTTTTATGAAAGCATTATTATCACGATTAAAAAATGTCAATTAATCTTGTCTTCTAAATTATATGACGACACGCTGATACCCACGTTGTTAACTAGCAACTGAGCCCCAACCAACAGCTAATACTTCTGATCGTTCCGTTGAATGTAAAATTCTGAGTACATGTGCAGAAACAAAAAGAAATTTTATCAGATACAAGAAACGCTTCTTTCTCATTATCTCCTCAAGTATATTCTAATGGACATATTTTTATGTACAAATTAGAAAGAAAAACAAGATACAAATATGTAAACATAGAGTGAGTGTGAAGAAACGGAAACCAATCAATTGCGTGCATCACATCCAGTTCAAGCTCAATGCCTGAACATGTTTTCCTGCTGGCATAAATCCGGCTGCCTTTTGTTCATCCATAAGGCTTCGTATGTGACTAGCTCCCTTTTGTTATGGCATTTAGAAATCATATTAAATGCTACGTCTGGAGAACAAACAGGTGATTTTTCGACGATATGTTGCGCAATTGAAGACGTATATTTAGCATTTAATTTTAAACAGGCGTTTAAATTAAAATGTTCTCTCTTTCGAGTAATTAACCTTCTGGTCGATCGGCCTACGTAAGTTGTATTTTGTATCTGATAACATTTCTTTTTGTTTTTGCACATGGGAAGGGTACAATGAATTTTATTAAAGCTTGCATTTCAAAAAATGAAAGAAATCATACATTTTATCAATCAAGTCTTGTACCTGTTCAGCCAAAAACTTCTCGTTTTATACAATATCCTCCGCCAAAGTCACTGATGCATCCACTGTCTAGTAAAACATGAAACGGTAACGCTATTCTTCAACTAATATCCTTCTCGCAATTTCTGTTTACTCAACAACAGTCTACTAATTCAACCGTTGTTATAAACGCAGAAACTGAGATACTGTTTTGAAAAAGCGCAGGATTAAAGGCTACGTAATTTATAATGTCCCGACAACAGGTGTCATGCTGTTTTTGATTAAACTTTTCAAATTGTGATTTTGCCTTTGTCCATTTTATCTGTGCAGATATCCAAATTTTTTTCAACCAGATCAGAATAAGATTCGGATGCCAATATTTTATTTAAGAGCAACAGTTCAGAAATATTGGTCAGAGGATTAAAGTTATCCACTACACTTTTGTTTTTAGCTAAATTATTTGACGAGGCTAGTATGATACACTTTTATGTACTTTAAAATTAAGAAAACCCTAAGAAAACTGGAAGACTATATCAATACAAATATATATATATATATATATATATATATATATATATTACATTACAGGCAGAAAAGAAAACAGTCTACCTAAAAATCCCATTTAGGGGATGCAGTTTACCGAATGGCATAAAGAAGGTTGAAGCAGCATTAACACGCACATTTAATGAAGCTAAACTAGGGTACAATTGGGTAACACACTTGTCTTTACCAGCAATCAAAGAGAAGCAGCCGTTAATGTCGATATCAAATATTATTTACCAATATACATGCGCAAGTTGTCGATCAACTTACGTAGGCCGATCGACCAGACAGTTAATTACTCGAATGGGAGAACATTGTAACTTAAACGCCTGCTTCTAAATAAAATGGTGAATACACGTCTGCTATTGCGCAACACATCATGGAAATATCGCACGCGTGTTCTCCAGTCGTAGCATTGAAAGTAATTACTAAAGGCAAAAACAAAAGGGAGCTAGCCACATACGAAACCTTATGGATAAACAAATTACAGCCGGATTTATGCAAGCAGAAGAAGCACGTACGAGCATTGAGTGTAAATTGGATGTCACGCACGCAATTGATTGGTTTCCGTTTTTCACACTCTCTCTATATTCACATATTTCTATCTTATTTTGCTTTACAATTTATATATAAGGTTATTTTCATTAGTAGGTATTTGAGGAGATTATGCGAAAGAAACGTTTCTTATATCTGATAATATTTCTATTGTTTTTGCAAACAGGAAGGGTACAATGAATTTTATTAATGCTCGCATTTCAATATATATATATATATATATGTGTGTATATATATATATATATATAATCTGTTCGAGTGTTGTCATTCCTTTACCTTTGTTCGCAATTTTGTTTTCTTCTCTTGGTAAAAGCGCATGTGAAGATTACATTGCTGAATTTTCATATTTTTTTCGAAATTTCTGTCTCCGTATGTACAGCTGTTTTCCCCCTCAACTTGTTGCCAAGCCGATCGAATTTTTATTGAGTCTGGTCGATGGGGTGTTTGGTCTGATCTGGATACTTGTAAATCTTTGTTGGATTCTTTGATTATTGTCCAGTCGATTAGAATCTCATGTAGATGAAACTTTTGAATAAGTAGGCAGGTGTTTGTTATTTTATATAAAGTGCTTCATAAATATATAATAACTTCATAGATATTGTTTTATGTATTATTGAGTAATTGGTCAAATTGACTGGGTGTCCCGTTTCCAATACACGATCGGAAATAGCTGATTTTTCTGACGGTGCCAAGCATTTTTTAATCCGTTTCTGTGGTAAATTTTGCTAGATTCTGTTAATTAATTGCTTCTTCTTACAGAAAATATATGTGCTACTGTAGATAAACGAGCATTTGCTTACTATGAATGATTTGGAAAGAATTGGCAATTGATTTTTGACATCCAACCTCATGGTTCTCTGAGTGTTAAATGAGATATTATCATTAACAGTGGGAAAATTCTAGTTAGTTATTCTATTTAGCTGCTGCGGAATTAATCACGCCGGTAAATAACCTCTAAATGGTAAGTTTAGGAAAACCAGCTTGACGGTATCCTCTCTAGTACGAATCTGCCGTGGTCCGATGTTGACATCAATGAACCGCTCAGGGTAGTTGTTCAGTAGCAAAATTTTCCCCAGGTAACCCAGTTCTTTCGTAATCTTGTGTTCAGAGCAGATCTTCCGGTTGTTAACTAAGTTGCTTTTGGTGGATTTTGGCATACTGTCCTATTGAATGTATTGTATATATATATATATATATATATATATATATATATATATATATATAATATTTATTCTATTAAATATAATACAATTATTTGACAAATTTGGTTTACAATTATAGACATTATAGTCATGAACATAATTTAATGGACTCATATGAACTAGTATTTTAACACTGATTCAGATATTCATTTTTTTCAAATGGATAGCACAGATTTGAAAAAAGACGACCACCGGCTTTTTTCAAAATACCTCGCAAGGTAAAAAAGACGGAATAGAGTGTTTGTCTGAATTAAAAATGTGTTTCGATGGAAAATAATATTTACATAATGGATTGTATACATCTTTTAATCGATAAATAGCCATTTTCAAACAGGATAATTTAGAAAAACACAGAAAGAAGCATAAAATTATTACAACTACTTTAATTATGTTTTCCGTTTAAAGATAAACATCACCTTTAACTTGACTACCTGAACTGCTTGAATATGAAAATTATTGTAAGTTTGTCGTGCTCAATTTGTCATAATATGTGGGAGGCGTAAAAGAAACATACTCATGATGTTAAACTTTACAATAGCTGATGTTTTTAGGCTTAAAAGTTTAACTCAATGATTTGCATCAAATTGTATTTTTTTAGGATAAGACAGACCTGACGTGCACATCTTTGATAATACTCTATTTACTCTTTCAAATAAAGTCAAAATCAAAGCGGTAAATATTCTCGTCGCATATATATTATTTCTTCGCAAAAAAATAGTATTTAATGATTCGCGTTTGGTCAGAACGTTCTACTGACACTTTACTTGAGAAACCTATATCACAAACGGGAACATTTTTCTGAAAATTGGCCATTCTATGTATTGAAACTGTTTGTTACAAAACTTTGTTTACAAATCGTCCATGCAGAAATGTTTTTCAGCTGAATAAATACGAGTTTGATACGATTTTGATAATATGTTCCACACTTTATTTTGAGCATGTTAAGTAACATTCTACATCAATGTGGTCGGATTTATGACGTGCAGTAGACAACTCAATATTAAAAAACTTCTTAGTTGGCTTCATTAAATCCTCCGTTTGATCAAATTCTGCGCATCTGTTTATCTCAAAGTCACATTTCCTTTTGTATCGTATGAGGCCTGATTGCGTTTTGTCAACATTATTCTTTGTTTTGCATTTTGTGAAACCCGCAAAAATTTTACACGATTTTCTGGCCAAATATACAAGTTGAAACACCACATTCGGTGCTAATGGAATTAAAAATTATTTCACAAGACGAACACCGGAATTTTAACATATGTTAATTTACTGTAACATTAGGTCGCTTAGAGACGAAAGGAGAAATTCCTGATTTTACTTTGTGCCAAAATTAGAAATAACTATAATTGCTTTTTCATTGGTTTTAATATAAATAATAAAGATTGGTTTAACTAATTAATTTAAAAATTTCTGCTCATCAAGTGATTCTTTCATTGAACAATGCGAGATATACCGTACAGATATCTATAATGGCAAAAGGTACGAAATTTAGAGAAAAGTCAAATTCAAGTTTATTCTAGTGATAAATTATGGTATACGATTATGTTGGAGGAAATATCTTCCTCTAAATACACCACTTTCTCCAAAAAATAGCGTCTAGTAATGGACGTAAACCTTGTTCTTCGTATGACGTTGAACTCTTCCTGTGCGAGTTGTGCTTACTGGTGTCTCTGTCGTCCTCGTAGCGTATTGTTCATATGCTACCGGCACTGCTAGTTCGTTTGACGTTGATGGAACGTTACGATCTTTTAGCTCGATAGAACATGATAGCGATGTCGTCAACAACGCGTCTTGTGAACGTTGCTGATTTGACTTTTCTGCCTGCATATTTGGATTGCGTACATCAGACTCGTCCATGGAACGATGTTTCTTTAACTCATCAAATTATGCAGCCCTATCTTCAGTCCAAATAAACTGGGGAATGCAACAATCCAAGGTAACACAATCCTCCATTCCGTTAACTTCTATGATGACATTTTTTCCGTCATCCACTTGACCTTGTATGGTCCTTTGTAAAATTGAGTCTGGCAGTACTTCCAAATTTCATTTGTTATATAAACATGTTAGGCCAATCTTAGATCAGCGGACACATAGCATTTGGTTTTAGCTTTTCTAGACTTTGTCGCAGCTAAACGACACATCTTATCTCTCAGTGCTCCCACAAACCAATCGACATAGTTAGACGCCCAATCAAGACTACTTGGAGTTTCTATTAGAAGATCTCCAGGCAACCTTAATGCTATTGAAGTACCGAATTGTGCACTATACCTGTTGCTCATGGCGAGTAGTATTATAGGAAGATCGTGTATCCAGCTTGTTCCACTAGTAAACCTCATCGCTGCTTTTAATTCAACGATCCCATTCACACGTGAGTTGTATCCGCTAGTATGCCATACATTTATTCCCATGCTATTGATAGATCTTATGATAAGCTCTGACATAAATTGACTACCGCGAGCATAAATGAGCCTTTCCGGCACGCCATAACGCGTTACCGAATTATGTAGGAACGCGAACAAGACTTCTTGCGCTGGCATATCCTTCAAGATCGCAACTTCATATTGGCTAATAAAACGATCAAACATTGTTAGCAAAAACTTTCGACCGTTAACTTCAGGCATCACAACAATGTCCATATGTACATGTCTGAATCGTCCGGTTGGTATCCAAATATTCTGTATCTCGGTTTTTGTATGTCTCCACGCCTTACAGGTTTGACACTTGGCACAGGCTCTTACCCAGGCCCGTATTTCTTGAGACATATGCGGAATTTTTTTTCCGTCTTCCTGACTCAAGGTGATAGGCGAAAACCTCTTGATCGTGCTCTTTTTTCGTGTGAGGTGGCGTGTTAGCGATCCTTAAAAATTCTGGCTAAACCTGGAAAGAATCGTCAATAATGGCTTATCATGCCCATGAATCTGCGTAACTGGCGCACGGTCTGGGGCTCCGTTACGTCCTTGATGGCTTGAATTTTATCTTCCAAAGGTTTCATTCCGTCTTTGGAATGTATATGATCAAGGTATTTAACAGAAGAGCATCCAATGTTGCTCATATTGGGTTTGACCACTAATCCATATTTTTCCAGTCTGGTCAAAATCGTTTCCAAATGTTTATGATGTTCTTCACGCGATCGACTGAAAATAATTATGTTGTCTATGTACACCCTTGCAAATGGAGAATTTTAAAGGACTTCTTCAGCGAAACGCTGAATCTCTGACTGGCATTCTTCAAACCAAAAGGCATTCAAAGAAATTCATGCAATCGCCCTTCCGGAAATCTGACTGCGGTGAGTTGTATCATACTTTCCTCCATTGGTATCTGTACTTTGGTTATGGAGAGGATAAGAATCACCCTTAGTTACCGAGTTTAATAGACGATAATTCCCCAAAAACCATCCATTGTCCCGGTTCGGGTTTGTAAACTAGCACTATTGGAGAAGTAAAGTTGGAATTTGACGTTGTCTACAAATTCCTCTTCTGCCTCAATTGTTAAGAATTGAGAGGACTAAATGACCTTTAGTCAATGGGTTTAATAGACGATAATTCCCCAAAAACCATCCATTGTCCCGGTTCGGGTTTGTAAACTAGCACTATTGGAGAAGTAAAGTTGGAATTTGACATTCTACAAATTCACTCTTCGCGCAATTGTTAAAATTGAGAGGATAAGAATGACCCTTAGTCAATGAGTTTAATAGACGATAATTCCCACAAACCACCCATTGTCCCGGTTCGGGTTTGAGAACTAGCACTATTGGAGAAGTAAAATTGGAATTTGACATTATACAAATTCACACTTTGCACAATTGTTGAAATTCAGACACATCAACTTACTGCTTGTTGAAATACGATAAGGTGCTTTTCTATGATATCGGCAAAATCACTTGCGACTGTAGGATTGGACAACAGGACTGTTCTAATCACTGAAGTGTTAGACTTTTGTGTTAAAATTCCTACGCCTTTTCCGAGGATCCTAGATTTGGAATCTAGTGTCGGTTTGAAATGAGTCAAGAAATCCATCCCAATGATATGGTCCATGACATTGGATACCAGAAAATTCCACTTAAAAGAAGTATTCTGTCCCAATGATACCGACATTTCTTTCATATCCATAACTCCAATCGGATTACCATTGGCAGCCCATAGTTGATAATTAAATGTGGGGCAATCTGCTTCGACCACACCTGACCTAACTATGCTTACTTCGGCACCACTGTCAATGAGAATCTCAAGACCAGTCAATTTATCTTCAATAATGAATTTATTGCTGGATTTTACGGCAATGTTTTCGAGAACTCCGTTTAAGCAGAATCTAACCCTCTTGCCATTTAGGTTGGTGCTCTTCCCTCTTTACCGATCTTTATTTCAACATTCCCTTTATAGGCACATTAGGGTGTCTTTGCAATGGACCCCACTACGGCTCGCAATAGTATAAGATCATCACCGAGTTAATGTAAATCTGATGTCTAAATCTAAGGCCAAATTTACGTTCATTTTTATTTGCATTAGGAAGACCGACTTATCTGTGATTTTATGAAGACTGAAACAAAAATTGGGACCGTAAGTCCAGAGTGGACAAAAATCGAGTTTCGACTTACGTCTTGGAAGTGCATATTCATCATTCGTCATTATTCAGTCAACTCATTGATACAGTCTGCCTTCTTTACTTGGCAAAAAACAATATCCAGTTTATCAAAACATACTTCGAAGCCATAAATGCGCACACGCTAATGCAACATTTAAATTTTCAAATAAATTAGAAATTGGCAATAGTTCAAATAGACTTGAATTCTTTTACTTCAACGTAAAAATTCCCACGTGTTTTGAAAGCCATGTTCATTTTTATCATTTCCTATATCCCATTTCATAACAAGCACGTTTAACCCAAATTAGTTATAAATAAATTATTTCATATTTTGAATTTATAAATAATTATAACCGTTATTAGTCCCTGCTAACGGTGGCTTTTTAGAAGTTTGTTTATATTTTATTTATTTCATGTAGAAACTAAAAGTAAGCAACCTATTTTTCAGCACTTATACAATACGCCAAATTTTGCTGCGTAACTGCTTCAATGGAACGTTTCTAGTTGAATCGAGAGCATTTAGTAATTTAGGTCTGGAAGACGTATCAACTGTGCTAACGTTTATAAATGGTTACTTATGCTTATCTAACAAAAGATGGTCCAATGTCATAAGTGATACTGCCTCTTATTTCGTTTGTGAACTCTTCCTCATATAAATTATTTAAGTAAGCACACTTGTGTTATTTTCATTTTAGTTTATTCATCTAACTATGACTACGGCAATAGAAAGCTGAATATAAATATGAGGTCGTACGCTTTAAATTTGTTCAGCGATTTTTTGCTTGTGTTTAAATATAAAAGGTTTCATATTTCTCTTTCAATTCGAGCCATAATAGAATTCATAGTACCCTTTCCACGTGAAAAAAGAAAAAAAATCAAATACAAGAAACGTTTCTTTCTCACATTCTTCTCAAGTGTGTACAAATAAACATCTCTTTATATATTAATTAAAAGGCAAAAAATAGAAAAATATAAACATGGAGAGAGTGTGAAATAATGGAACAACCAATCAAATGAATGCATCAAATCCAGTTCAAGCTCAATGCCTGAATATGCTGCTTCTTCTTCTTGCATAAAGCCGACTGAAACTTTTTTTTATCTAGATAGCTTCTTATGTGGCTAGCTCCATTTTGTTATTGCATTTAGTAGTTACCTTAAATTCTACATCCTGAAAACATACGTGTGACGATTTAACGACGTGTGACACAAATTAAGACGTGTATTCACTATTTGATCTCAAACGGGCATTTAAGTTGAAATGTACTCTCATTCCAGTAATTAACCTTTTGGTCGATCGGCTTACGTAAGTTGATCGACAAATTGCGAATGTATATTGCAGAATAAATTTTTATGTAGATAATAATGGCTGTTTCTCTTTGATTTCTGTTAAATAAAACTCGTAGTCTAGCTACTTTTGATGTGCGGGTTAATGCCACTTTAACTTTCTTTTGTGCTATTAGGGAAACTGCATCCCACTTCAGTGGGTTGTTCAGGTAGATTGCTTTAATTTTTTCCCGAAATACTTCTGTTACTATTGACCTCCCCTTTTTCCGATAGACTAAATTTATTGTCTAGGATAGTCATAAGACGTTAAATTGATTATTGCTTTGGTATATTCGTCGTCTTTTGAAACTGGACTAATCATCCTTACAATTCGTGAAAAACAGCCACGAACTCTTAATAATTTATATTGAGACGGCACAAAACTGCTGCGTTTGCAAGCTTGCCTAAGCTTTTTTTAATGAATATTTATCCCAAATTGCGCAATCAATATTTGCCTAATTGTTAAACTTTTATGATTTTGGCGAAAGCGGAAATGCCTAGAAATTTTGCAACTAGTGCATCAGGTTAAAAAAAAATAAGCGTGACATATTGTGTGTGAGCTAGATCATTGATCTTCCATATCCTATATAAGCATTATCGATTCTCATTAGTCAGTTCTTAGTCGTGCTCTTATAAATATCACAGAATTAGCGAGCAGGTAATTGCATAGAATTGTAAAAGATTTTAGGTACGGTGTACGTCTATTTTAATAAAACTGGTCTGCTGCTGATCTCAAATTCGCAAACCGGACACAAGGATTGGTATTACCATCCGTGTAATCCATAATTGCTTAAATTAACAGGAAAGTCAACTTACGTAAGTATAATTTATTATTAGGTAGAATTTTTTTTTAATTTTAAGAAAAAGTAAAACTATATTTAACAATATGTTACGAAAAGACGTATGTATATAAATGAATTAAATTTTTCTTTTATATTTTCGTGTAATTCGTCCCATCTAAATATCGACATAGTAAATGAAATTATATACCTACAATTAAAAATTTATTTAAATGATACCCTTTTTTAATGTAAAAAAAACAAATGGAACTAACTCAGCGATAGAAACGTATTATTTTAAATCTTGTTTTTATAAATTTTCACTGTAACGGTTATTCAACTTTTACACTGACTAATCAATAAAATGGCAGTTAAGTAGAATTGATCTCTTAGGATATACTGAACTCGTTATCACATCACGCAACTTTCAATATAACTGACCATTGGCAAGATTTGCATTACAAAATGAAATTTCAATGGGAATAAATGATAAATTTGCTGCATATCATTTAATTCCAGGTTATAACAAGATGATTTGTTTTATTCAATGACAAAGAAGCAATAATAGCGATTCGCAACATTAACCGAGTTTCGTCAGCTGAACAAACAAAACCTAGATGTGGTTTTGGGGACTAATAGTCCAAATACACATTAAATAAGACATATTGAGAAAGAGTATCATATTATATTAATTTTAATCGTACAAAAATAAAATTTGTTTTTTTCATTATTATATTTTATGAATAAATATTTCCACATGCCTTTGGCTGAATTGTATCATGCTGTATATTTCGAAGACATCAGTTTGTCTTTTAATGCAAAATATAGTTAGACTGTAGCTCATACTCATTTCCGTTATTGAACAATTCAATACGAGAATTATTATAATGTTAAACCATTCCCAATAAGAACAATACAAATATTGTAATTTTTTTGTAGACTGACGTCTATAACAATCATGTCTTGCAAACAGTAAATCCAAATTAATTAATAAAATATTTTTTTTATTATAAAAATTACTCCGTGTTACTCAAAGTTAAAACATGTATTCAGAGATTTTAACTAATGTGTCCTTGATTAAACTTTAATAATAATAATAATAATAATAATAATAATAATAATAATAATAATAATAAAAATACGTAAGTTTCTCTGATTTAAATTGAATAACACCAGTTTTTAGAAATGATCAACTATTGAGCTAGCTGTAAGTAATATGTTTATTACGAAATAAGCTACGTATGAATAAAGATATTAAAAACAATTGATGCTAGGTTAGATTATTTTTGCACCACCGTTATGCAGATATACTTTGCACGGTTTATTCATTACATAGTGTGGATTATAAATGAAGTCACGTATATTAAATCTATTCATAGACTATGCCTTACCAACTAAATGTAAGTCAAAATTGCTAATTTATACTCAAGGAATTTTAATTTTAATTATTAAAAATTGTAAGAGGCACTGAGAATGCAATTAATAAATTGAAAATAAAGTTAATTAATCTTGAATTAAATGGTTTAGCCAATACAACCAGTTATGTGCACTTTAAGGCAAATTTAATGTGCAAATTGTTTATCGAAAATGTAAACACAGAAGTTTATTCTACCATTTTGTTGTTCTATATGTTATTAACATTAAATAGGTGCCAATTTGTCAAATTTATTGTGTGATTTGTCTTTACGTTTTGTGTTGTCATAGGCATAAAACAAATAATGATTTATTAACAATTCTACATTTACTGTCAAAGTACGATTAAACCTCTTGGTGTACATTTAATTTTGAAAATCTGTTCTAACTTACAAATATGAAATGTGAAGCTTCAATTTTATGATCGTTTACCTAGATTTACGTGACGAAATGCTACTCTGAACTTTCAATTCTACTTACTAAATGGTTACGAATTAATATGGACATATTACGATAATAATGTTGACTTACAAAAGTAAAATTTTAACTATTCTTAATTAAAGTACAATATCTTATTTTGACACTAAATATGTTACATTTGATTTTTTAAATTTGAGTTATATGTTATACTTTCAATGTGAAGTATTGACGTGTTTGAAAAATTTCATTGTTCAAATATGTAAGTATCAATTTTTGTAACACCTTTTTACTTTGAAACAAAAAAGTTCTACCAAGTTATGTTATCTTGAATAAATTTCTATACATTTTGCAACAAGTGACATAATTCTTATTTTTGCTTAAACTTCATGCCTTATAATGAATGATATTTGGATAAGTTTAGGAATAGAAGATTCTATTTTTAAAACTGAGTTTTCTTTAAATCAAAGGCATTCATTCATAAAATTTCTTCGTTTAGTTATCTGTTGAATAAAAAGCATTTAACGTTTTAATCAGATTTTTACCCATTATGATTGAACATTACAAGACTGTTTGTTTAAGATTGTAACACAGTTTGATTTAACGCCTGTAATCTTCGCCCTATTTGGTTACACTGCTCATTATGACAAATTAAATGTGTAAAATTTATGTACAATTAATCATTTTTATTTGTCCGCTGTCATTTCTTATGTTGTTTACTTAATTATCTGTAGAATCTGTCGAGTAGAAATGAACCAATTTGGTAAGGATGTAAATGATGACGTTCTCATAGATGCCTCCTAATTCCGTTGAATATCTGTCCTCAAGCGTAATACGAACGGCTTCCAGAAATGGTTCTTTGAATTTCTACATGAATATTAACAATAAAGTACAACAGTAAATAAGTTTTAAATAGGGAAAAATAACAACTTCAAAGGTGAAGCAATAACGTTATTATACAAAATATTATATACGACAGACAACAATTGGCAATAATCAAAGGATTGCTTAAATAACCATTTTAGTAAATAAGGTACTACCATTGTGTTTATTCTGTTTAATATAAAAAAATGTTTTTTTTATCAGAATTTATGACTTGTTTTTGATTGGCCCTAATGATCTGCGCACAATTTTGTCCCAGCCATAATTTTGTGCCTGGGGATTATTTTAACCTGTGAATAAAAGTACGGCACGCATATCAAACAGCCTAAGAAATCTGGAGTGCTTGCAGTAATAGAAGAATAATTATAGCCGTCTTTAGCAATTGATAATAAAACATTTTCCGAGCAGAAACTACCAGTAAGCATTATTTGGTATAGTTTCTTCATGACGCAATGATTTTAATTTAAATGAACAGACAGAAAATGCTCGTCAACCGTCTGTAACATTCCATTTATTACTTGAAAGGCTTTAAATATTATAACCCATTCAATTTAGAAATAAACGTACAGTTGTTATTTTATAACCAAAATACTATTCTGAATCGTAGAACGACTAATTATTTCTTTACTGCATAGGCCGGGTTGCAAAATAAAAAAAGCTGCCAAATCGGCTAAGTCTTAAAGTTTAGGCTATATTGTCGAGTAATCGTGGAAGAGGAAATAAATTATGTGCCCAATTCCATTCTTCATTCAGTGATCAGTTGATGCCGAACAGACGCCAAATCTCCGAAAGTGAATTCGTTCAATTTTCGCGAATAAAAGTACGAGTTACAGTGAAAGAAGGTGGAACACTCTTGGTGACAATAGCTTTATTAGCTTGGACCATAAAAGTACTTCTATGTGGCTTAAGCCCAGTGATAGTTTAGCAATGGGCTCTCATATTCGAAAGGTTCGGTGCTCGCGAACACAAATATTGGAAAATAAGTTGCGTTTTATTTGTTCCTGTCTTTGTTTGGTGTCGCATATTGTGGTGTCCGGTCAATTGGATTTTATTCAAAAGCACCTTAGTTGGCTCTGTCGTGCACTCTGGTGGATGAAATTGTCTGTGCCTGTTTTTCGTTGAGTCAGTTTTGCTATACTACTTATTTTGTATCTTCTATAAGTAGGTAGGTTCATACTTCTTTAAGTTGTTCACAAAGCGGAAGCTCTCCTTTGCAAGCCATACAATTGCATTATGTCCGCGTTTAAAATTTCCTAGCACTTTTTGGAAATATGTTAAGAAATGCCAAGCGTTACTTCACTGAATGTGACTATCTGTATAAACGTTTTGGACAGATTATTACCTGTCCGAGAAGACTCAATTAAACGAAATTCTCGTCACAGACTATGAATTATAATTATATGTAGTCTAACGTATTTTTTACACCACCGTACACATTACATCTACAACGCGATAAATTTTCTAATTGCAATTTTCTGTTTGTTACTAGTTAATCAAATCAAAATGCTCCCATTACATAAAGATAAAGTTGTTATTTAGAAAATCCATACCAATCGATTAAAACATAAAATATTATTAATATAATAAAGATAATGCTGATGATGACGGAGATTCTGATGATGATGATGATGATGATGATGATGCTGATGATTAGGATGAAGCTTATGATGCTAATGATATTTATGATGATGATGATAATGATGATGATGATTCCGGTGTTGACGAAAATAATAATGATGATGATGACGATGATGGAAATGATGATGATGAAGGTGGCGCTGCTCTTTGCTGATCACAGTCATAATGATAATGATGTTAATGATTTGGTTGATGATGATGATGATGATGATGTCAGTGATGAAGAAGATAATTATGATGATGAAAATGATGGCAATGATGTTCATAATGATTATGCTGCTGTTTGCTGATGGCAGTCATGATGAAGATGATATCAATGATGATAAGAATGGTAATGATAACAAGGATAATTATGATGAAAAATCAGAAAGTTAGTGCTCCCTAGCGGAACTACTAGAATGATGATTAAACCACGCTAGCAGTGGTTTCTACAGGCTTTTCAACAATGTGGCTGATTGAACTAAGAGGTCAGCACCGTGTAGATGCACAAGAGAAAGCGACTTATTTAATATTGAAAAATGTCTTCGAATGTATCATTCAGTTAATGTAAGTTTAAACATCAGTTTAATACTTTATGTAATCTGAATTTTGTTCAACGCGAAATCAAACAGGCAAGTGTTGATGTGGATAGTGAATCGTTGAAGAAGAAAACAAAACTTCTATTATGGCATAGGTGTACCACAAAATGTGATAAGGCATGGTTTAGTGATTACTTTGGTTACCTTGAAATAAAATCGCGGTGCAACTTTTTTCAGGACACAAATTTGGATTACTCAATTAGGAATTAATTCGCAAATCCTGTTTTGACTCCCGTTCTTCAGTTATTACTTTCATGAAAATTTTAACAGTTTGCTTTCTGGAATAAGCCTTTAAATCAATTGGAAAAATCGAAATAATTTTAATTTCAGTTGATTGTCCAGGTCTGAATGCACAGTATATATATATATATATATATATATATATATATATATATATATATATACTATATATATATATATATATATGTGTGTGTGTGTGTGTGTGTGTGTGATTAAATTTAAATTTACTGATTCCACGGATTGTGATAACAGTTCCTCAAATCAAATTTATCTGCTTTGAGAAAAAAGCCAATGACAGTGTACCTTATTACTCGTCGAATATAGCAAAGCTACGATCAGCAAAATGTACTGACGCGTTAAGGTATTTTATGGTCATTATCAGAGCATGAAGAAAGAGAGAGTGACTACAAAATAAGCGAATATTTCATATTATGTGCTTTTATTTAGCAATATTTTTTCAATTTGGAAAACAATTCAGCACACAAAATACGCTAAAACATGAGTTAGCATTAATTTAGCTTCATTTAAAATGATAAATTGTTTTTTTTTGGCTCATGTGTGCATGCCAGGGAAAACGTGCCTTAAAAGGATAAGTTAATGGCACACCAGAGCATATCACTTACCATAAAGTTCTGCGGATCAAAACCAACAAACTTGCGATGTGATCTGGCAGTGGAACTGAGCATATACAACACTTTATCGGATCTGTCAATATTTTGTATGACTTCATCGAGCAGCCTCATTACACCCTCTGCATGTCGTGCCAATATTTCGTTCTCACGGAGGTCTGTTACATTCAATGTTTCGTTTTTAAGCGCACTATTTGCGATGAAGTAATCGAAAAGCATTGGATCGCTCTTAAATGCACTGTATCATAAGCAAACAAACATCATACAACGTGATATAATTTTGAATATAATTAAACGATAAATTAAAAATTTATATATGAATATTGTTTGAAATTTTAGATCAAACAAAAGATAAGATTTATAAACTAAGATAAACAAATAACAGAAAACATCGGTGTTTTAGAGCATGGCAATAACGTAGTAGAAATTTTTGTGCTTAAATTCTATATAAATTCTACTATTACTTTTGAACGGGGCCCTGCAAAACAATAAAAATCAAATGATTTTTCTTGCTGCTTACAGAAATATGAACTTAATTAAATAATACCGACCGAATTTTAATTATTTGTGTGAACATGACGCAGAATTTCCTTTTTAAGGTCAAATGACAGTTACAGTGTTCAGCAAATTATAAAAGATGTACTGCAGATCATCGTTTAAAATACTATTTTTATCAATGTAACAAATAAAAGACACAATATTTTTTAATTAAAAACTGTCCACAAGCTCTAATTTACCGCGTAGTCCATGATATTTTAGTACATGAATGGAATATGTTTATTATATATATATATATATATATATATATATATATATATATATATATATATAATGGTCCAACACCAGGTAATGCATAATGACTTGATTCAATATTGTGAGAGACACGGCATTTAACCAAATGCATATTTTCAACGGATAATTATTATAACATTGTCCATGTATGTTAACTGGTTCAGAGGTCATCTAATAAATAAAGATAAAAAATAATACATATGCGACATGTAATTTTAACCGAACATTTATATTAATAACTGGCTAAACTCATTCAAGTTCCTGACGTTTTTTCGAAATGTGCACACGTTTCTTACGTTCATGTGTGTGTGCGCGCACTTTAGTCTTTAAATTGAATAAGTACTCAATTAAAAATAATTAAATGTCAATATATAGGTCGGCAAGCATGTTGATAGAAATAATGATCTGCTCCACCCGATACGGATCACCAGTGGAAGGGTATAGCATCATGGATTCAAACTTAGCCAAAACAATGTATTTCCCAGAACGCAGGCCGATGCGGAAAGGCCGTCGGACATGCATATGTCGCTGGTGGATGCAAAAGATCCTTGGTAGTTGCTGGTGGCTCTTCGGAATATCTGATTTAAGGCAGTGTCCTTGACGTCATGGTACAACCGGTTTGTCTGAATGATCTATCCAAATTCCGTGGCCCATTACACACGAAACACGGCACATTGCTGATGTTAATGCAAATTGAGTGGCCCACTCGACTGAATTCAATTTTACCACATGAAACCAAGGACTTCGTGGTATCAGCATCACCTAGCTCCGTTTATTGTTTATTGCGTTTACCCAAATGTCGCATTAGTCTGGCGGTGAAATGTTGCAGCCTGGAGATGCCTTAAATGCGTTTAAATTCGCCACTGACTAAACTACTTCTAATCAAACTGAGTATCCTGGTCAGCAACAATAACTTGTGATGCAGCTATTATATTGAGCTGTTGTTCTAATTAATACTTTATAACTGTATCAAAGCTAAAATTGAATACGTGTCAGAGTTGGGCCACAGAGTCTTATTGCTACAAATAAACAGCAGTTCGGATTGATCCGCCCATTTTTCTGACATGAAAAATAAAATATCGAAACGAAGCTGAAGATGTATGTAAAACGCCGGCGTCTGTAATCATTTTTCTTGCCTAAGTTGCCACCGAGAGATTATTTAGGCGAGTCAGTGCGAGAACCCAGATTAAATGTACCTCCATCTGAGTCAAGATTTCGGCCTGTTCTGGTAAGGTCTTGACGAGTTTTTAGTAAGTAAGAAACTTGTATACCACGAGATCTTCATTTGCTAATTCGTGAAATGTTTAGTTAACACTAGCAAAATTTAATCATGACCTTGAATTTATACTCATATATATATATATATATATATATATATATATATATATATATATATATATATATATATATATATATATTTATCTTTACAAGTTTAAAAAGAAATGCAATGTTCTAAGGTCAAAAATTTTCCTGAGAATCCAAGTAAAGTTATTTTTAATTACACTGACATCAAATTAACGAAACACTAAAATGAAGTACTGTCTCTTGGGCCGAAATACTCTATAAAAAACAAAAGATTAAGCGAACGTAAAGAATTGCACATGCAGACTTCAATAGAATGCTTCTTCGAAGATGCTACAAAGCACAAATCAACGGAAAACTACGCCATCTCGCTATTCAAATCGTACCTCCGAAGTGCATATGGCCAAAATGTGCGCACATTCAAAGTCAATAAACTGGTCACCAAAAGACATCTAGAGGAACTGAATGAGCTACAATGAAAGAAACAAATCAGACTCTTGTAGCCAGACAAATGGACAGGTATAGTGTTAATGAACTCTACGGACTATAGTCAAGCTATGTTACAAATACTTAACGACAAAACCAAATTTAAACGCAAAGAGTTACAACTTGACACTGCAGCTTATATAGAAAATTATATGACGAAGATTCTAAACAGAATTATTTCGAAGGTCGAAGCTAAACAAGAAATCGGTATAGAGCACAAAAATGCATTTATTATAGAATTTAAGCATGCAAAGCCAATAGGTTCAACACAACCGATATTATAGGGGTTGTCTGAGGTTCACAAAATGACCGGGAAATGATAGACTTCCTCCTTTCAGACCCATATTATCTATGGTGAACTCTCCGCAGTACGGAACGGCCAGATTATTATGCCGGATTATAAAGCCTATGCTAAATGGAAGAATGGAACACATGGCACAGGACAGCATTTAATTTGTTGAATTAATTCGCAACCTGCATTTAAAAGAGAAGAAAATGTTGTTCCTCGATATAAAATTCCTCTTTACTAGTATTCCACAAAATTTAACTAAAAATATCCTGTATGAATATCTGCGATCATCAATAGCGGAAATATTGATAGATATAGACGACATAAGGGAATTTAGCTTATTATTTACATTCAATGTTCAATTTGTATTCCAAGGAGTCTTTTACAGACAAATTGACGTCATCAGTGTGGGTATTTATCTTGGACCAGTCTTAGCAAACATATACATACATCATTTAGAAACAACTGAATTAAAACCATTTATCAACGGACATCATACCTACGTACGCTACGTTGGCGATACTTTCATGGTCGTTGAAAAGAATGAAGATACAAATGCACTGCCACAGAACATAAACAAGGTAGACCAAGCAATCAAGTTTACACTAGAAGAAGAACAAAACGGATATTTATCTTATCTAGATTAAGGAATAACGGGAGATGATGTAGGTGCCATCTCAAGGTCGGTTAACAAGAAATCAAGCTGAACTGGGCAGTATAACGATTATTTTATTAGTGTGTCAAGGGCGTACAAAAGGAACCTGATAATCAATTTGGGCACACAAATACTCAGGAATTGTTCACCGGAGAACATTGAATTTGAGCTAAATTTGCTTCGCGAAACGTTGGGAAATAATGGCTATCCCAACTGGTTTATCGAATATAATTTGAGGCAAGGCAACAAAATCAAGACCAATTTGGAGGAAAACTAAATACCCCAATGATTAACGCTTTGTGTTCCTTTTGGAGGTGATCTTCCAGCTGAGACCTTCAAAAAAAGTAGTTCGAGCGACTGAAGCAATGATTCCATCAATACAGGTGAGAGTTATTTTCAACACAACAAATCTTACGCGAACTAATGTAAAAGATACCCTCTGTTCGACGTCAACACCTTTATCTGTATGCAACGCTCAGTACAACGGCAGGTAAAAAACGATGTTTGAAACTTGAATAAATCAGCATCTCCGTCAAAAACTATTAAAGAGGGGTGCAGCTCCTACACAAAATCAGCAATTTGTGAACATGCACAATTAAAATTAATAAGCTAAACGTGTAGAAAGTAATTCATAAAGAAATTAATTTGGACTGGAACAAAAATAACTAACAGGCCATCAAAATAGCCTGTTCCGCTATATACGTCGCACCTGTCAATTACGAACTTAGTCACAATGAAAGCGATGACACATCACATGACGTTACGCAAAAAGAGTGGTCTAAATTGCGCAAAACAATGACAGACATATGAGTGGAATGGTTACGAAAAATGTAAAGTTGGGATTGAATGAAATTAAATATTAACGAATCAGAACAATGGATAATAATACTGAGTAGAAATAAGTTTATTAACAGATATTCCATGGGGTACGTTTCCTTTTTCTCATATATATATGTATATATATATATATATATATGCTATATATATATAAACCAATGAATTGTTTGCGTGCTTGAGTATTAATGTTGCTCTGTATACGTTTTTTTGCTTTTCTTCTTTTCTGTGTCATGTTTATGACACATACTGCATTTTGCTTCTACGAATACATTGTACCAGTTCCTGATAACTCGGTCGATCTGAGATCTGACGAAATACGCCCTTTATAATTTGTTGTAAGGACAGACTTTTATACAGGATTTTATTCCCATTTGAACTACTTAAATATATGCCAGCTTAACAAAGAAAGTTTGGCATAAACAAAGAAAAGAATGACAGTTTTTTTATTATTCGACATCTATGCTTGACTAACTCTTGTTATTTTTCCTCGTTATCAGTTCACAATATCTACGGTATATAAACAAGGATGAAACTCATTTTGATATTGAATTTGAATATAGGTCTGCCGTCAGTGCATTTAAATTATCACGTTTTCATTTTGACCTCGGTTCATTCCCTGTCCAACCTAGTCGTTTATTTTTAATAAAATATCAAAAATTCACCCATAACTTCGCCGATAAAATACAGAGTAAAATTACTTGTGAGCGCCTGGCACGTTTGGGCACTTTTAATGCTAAAATTAAGTGATATTCTGCGGTCTGGCCTTCGTAATTTAGTCCGGCACAAGGTCTTATTCAAATGTAGAAGATGCATGCATAAAATTGTATGTACCACTGAGTTTTTGTACTCAAATATTTTCTCAATTTGATTCGGTAGTAATCTGCATATAGCACTTTGTTGCCGATATGTGGTAGGGTTATTTTTTTTGGCTATTGACTTTATTATATATTAACGTGCAATTTAATTTCGAAAAACCATGTGTCTTCGGTTAAACTTCCATTTAAATGAATATTGGGTGCGTGGGTATTGATAGGAGTTATGTAAATCAAGGTAGCGATCTCGATATAAGCATGTGTCACATTATCAACTGGCATTTTTCAGTATATACTAAGTATTTTATGATGTTGAATATGCAATGCATCCAGTAGATTGGTTTTCTCAATTTTGTGAACTCCCATACACTGTTCAGCATTTGCGCGGGCAAGGCTCGAACTTTACATTATAATGGAAAAGTGTGCTTAGTTATAATTTCAAGATTATTTTTGACTTCTTTTAGGGCGCAGATTTTTTTTGTTCTACTTTTCAAAATGTAGAGATGCCTGGACAAATTATTAAAATGCATGTCATTGTAGAAATAAATCTTGCAAATATCTTACTCTGAATGCATTTTAGCATATATCATTTCATACTAGGATTGAAATAAAAGGCATGCAAATGAGCTTATGAGACCGGTTAATTGTTTGAAATTTCATAATCAACAGCGCTTACATTTGTTAGAGTGAATAGTTTCGTTCCGGCTAGACATTGTCAAAATCATGCCCAAGTGTTAAATTGGAATAGTTTTTAAAGCTAAATTCAACATGATATCGTGGTATAATATCATGCATGATATAGGAACGACTAAAATGCAACTCTAAGGATGATGTTAATACTGTAGCACCTACAGAAAAATCCCAAATTCCTATAAGAAATTGGGCTATAGCTTATAAAATAACACGAATTACTTAAGAATAGGAAGGGAAGTTGAATTCAAATGAAGGGTGAACTCATAAACTTGTTAACGACAATGAGGAATTATTTTTTTCGAATACTGATAAACTTAAATTTTATTAATAACTTATATCGTTTTATTAAATCCTTAATTATCTTTTTTCAACTATAATAGCGTATATCTTAAAAAGTGTTTTCAAATATGATTTTCTTGAAAATAATAGAAATCTATTTAATGCAGGCATAACCCTTATTAATTGCCTTGTTTCGAAGGTTAAGTTCGCAATCAATGTTTTTAGTGTACTAATTAAGACTAGGCTTCAAATTTTTGTTTTTTTTTATTAGTTACGAATAATTATTTCAAATCCTAATGAGTATGACGCCTAGCTCTATCAAATTTTTATGAGGCCTACTGGCAGATTCTTTTTAACTCAACAATATATCAAATCTGCAAGTTACCCCCCTCCGTGATGAGAGACATATCTTCTGTTTTAATCTCTTTTAAATACATTTATGTTGAAATTGAAAGATCTTGCAATCCTAATGATCTCTGGTATTTTAATTATGACATTAATTTTGCATTGTTTGACAGGCGTTGAAGTTAATTTTGGATCGTTGCAAATTTTAGGTCAAGAACGTGTTCTTTAAAATCTACAAACTTTTCTAATGCAGTAATTGAACGTTTGTACAAAAAAAATGTACTCTAATTTTGCCGTAACTCCTAGGAGGACGAGATTGTAAATTTATACATTACATTTTATTTGTTATTGTCAAATACACTATTGAATTAAAATTGTGATAATTAATTAATTAAATACTGGTTGTTGCGAAGAACTAATATATATGAAAGTATGTAATAGGGGTTGCGACCTAGTAACAATTTAGTTCAGTTGTGACAAGAAGGATAAACCAAAGACAGCATGAACGGATAGTATAATCTCAATCATATTCGCTTCGTGCTTACTGGCGATTCATCAGTTGGAGCCGGTATTACACCCTTTAACCACTATATATGTTGATGAGGAATGTGGGATAATAGAACTGTACAATCTCATAGACAAATGTGTTAACCTGCGGTAGTGAAGCTAACATTTTATAAGGTCTCGACAATGCGACTTCAACGTTAAATCAAACTATACAATATATATATCGAGTCTGTAAAGGATACTAACATTATGGCTATTGTGTTAGTAAGTGATACCAAGATTATAATACCGAAAAGATAAATGTTCCTAAAATTAATCGTTTATGTTATATTTTAAGCATCGCACACACCGAAAAAATGCGTCAACACCAATTTTACAATAAATGTCGAAATTTAGAATAAAAATTTTTAATAAATATGCTGATCTACTTTTCAACAAAGCTGCAGTCAGCAGTTTCCGTCGTGGCTGCACTGATTATAATCCATAAATAATCAAAAGTAAAATTAAGAATGACACGTATTTGACAGAAATATTTGTTAACATAGAAAACCAGATTCATGATAGTGTGTTGTTTCTATACATATTGCAGTATAAACAAAAAAATAAAAGCTAGCATTACAAATTCAACACGTAGCCTGGCTCAATTCTTGTTTGAATTACTTATATATATATATATATATATATATATATATATATATATATATATATATATATATATATTCATTATTTTGTAGAATCTTTATATTTGCAAATGTGCACTGCACGTTGCGTACCTATAAATTAATAAGATTTCATAAAATCCTAATGGTATACTAAATTCAGTATGGTGAAAAGGGATAATGTCATGCATACAACCGTTTCGTGCCTACAAACTATCTGTTTACTACCTGTTGTTATGTTGTTCGACGACTGGTTAAATACAATGGGTTTGGTGTTTACTTCAAGTTCGCAAACTTGATTTAAATAATTGTTACCACCACCCGCGCAATCAATTAATGTTAAATTGTATTGTCTATATATGTATATGTGGCGGAAGCTGCAAAAAATTAATGTTCGTGACTGCATAGAAATTGTGCAGTTGACATTTCCAGTCAAGTTCAATGTACGCAAGACTGCTAGAGATGAGAGCCGTATATCTAATTTTGATTTCCATATATATTCAATGCGGTTTGATCCTCGATAGTCAGTTTGCCGTCGTAATCTGATGATGATCATGGAAGGTCGAAACGCGTCAGTGCGTTGCGGCTGGCGGTAGTTTTGTTATGTTGTTCGACGACTGGTTAAATACAATGGGATTGGTGTTTGCTTCAAGCTCGCAAACTTGATTTAAAGAATTGTTACCACCACCCGCGCAGTCAATTATTGTTAAATTGTATTGTTTACTACCTGTTGGAAACTTCCGCGTATGGCGCATGAATTGAGGCACATTTGATTTGTGGTCTTCTACTCATCTTTTTTTTATATCTATGCTAAGTTGTCTAAAATTAGTGGCCTTCCTATTAACCCACGTTCCTTTAATAATACTCTAATTTATAGTCAATTTTATCTGTAATTTTGTCCGTACTGTTACAATTCAGGCAAGCAATATCTTGTCTATACGGACATGCAATAACTTTACAGTTAAATACTGTTTGTTGCGAAGAACTAATATATATATGCAAGTATGTATTAGGTTTTGCGAACCTAGTAACAAATTAGTTCAGCTATGCACATTCGTTTCGTGCTTACTGGCGACTCATCAGTAGGAGCCGGTATTACGTCTTTTACGCACTATATGTTTCGGTGAAGAATGTGGGATAATATATGTTGTACCGTCCTATTATCCCACTTTCCTCACTCAATTTTATAGTGGTTAAAAGTCGTAATACCGGCTGCTACTGATGAGTCGCCAGTAAGCACGAAACGAATGTGCATGAGATTATGCTCTCCGTTCATGCTGCCTTTGGTTTATCCTTCTGGTCACAACTGAACTAATTTGTTTCTAGATTCGCAACACCTAATAAATACATGCAGTAAATTTGTTAACTTTAGGAATTACAAAACTAATTGTTAGAGTGCTTTGCATTAATGTTCCTTTCATAAATCAACTCGCCTTCGGCAGTTGATTGAGAGTTATAGGCTTTAAACAGAAAGGAGTATTTAACACCGACTTGAACGTAGTGGATAAAAACAACTAAAGTTTTCGAACTAACAAAAATTACGCGGTTAAAAGATTTTTTAATGTCATAAGCTATAAATTAAGACTTTTGTTTAAGTGTATCCTGTCATTTGACTACCGTTTGCTATTTTCTTATATAAGTATACATTGTCAATAAACTATTATTTTACACACTTCCAACTACCTACGTTAATTATCTATTCTTGTTGCCTATAAATATTATGTGCGCAATTGTCCCAAACAAGTTCAAAGCGACAACCCGAAAACGAAAATCACGGAGATTCAACATTTAAATACGACCAGAAGGATTTGTCAACTTAAACACGAACAGATCCTATTGCCTCACGTATACACGCCTTTCAGACTTACTGGCGTCTCATAAGTTAGAGAAGGCACTACGCCCAACACGCATTAAATATTTGCTCACGCAGTTCTGGGCATTTGTGGAGTGAAATTTTTTATACGCATGCACATTTAAGCAGAGGCTCAGTCAAACTAATATCAAGTCTCTAGCATTGCGACTTAAATATTCTAGAATGAGCCTGAAACATTTGAAAAATATGTTATTTGGAAAATGACAATCTGTATGAGCACGTGCTAATCAAAGAGCCGAATATTATAGCCCCGATCGATATTAGTTTTCATATTTTAATGCCAATCAAGACGCCATTCAATGATATATTATACAATATATCCTCGAACATTTCACCGTGAGAGCACATCCATGCGACAGAGAGGAGAGCATGCTACATGGCTACAGGCGCTAAGCAGCAGTTGGCTGGCGTGCAGCATATGCTACATAAGGCTACATACAGCGGCTACAGCTGGTTGGTTGGTTGGCTGCTAAGGCGGTAGTGGCTAAGAAAGAAAGCGTTACAGGTATATACATAAGAGCAGTTATGAAAGGCGCAGGAGTATGTTAGTTGTTATGGCGCATATATGCTACATATGTGCATATATATGCCGTAATTGGCCTAAATATTCAAACGTTTCATCAACATGATATTCTATTCGCCTGACCACGAAAAAGAAAATTAAACAACAATTTACTAGTATTCAAGCAAGACCAAATCACCCACAGGACCAAACTAAACAAACACTCGATTCGATTAGCATCAAACGGAAGAGGAAAAAACAGCTGCACGTACGAAGAGAGAAATTTCGAAAAAAATATCTGAGCATTCACCACTGCAATCGGCACGTGCGCTGTTACCAAGTGGAGAAAACAAAAATACGGAACAAGGAGAAAGGAAAGTCTACACTCGGAAAATTAACATTCGTATAATTACGAGCCAACCATGCGAATAGTTGGTTAACTCTCAAGCCATCAATACAAGAATGACCAGATCTCAGACATCACTTTGCAATACAGCGAGAAAGACCGTTACATACAAACATGCATACACAAAGAAAGAAATGCATACACAGTTACTAATCAGCTAAAACAAAAAACAGAAGCAAAATCGTATCAGATTTGTTGCCACCCACATAATCAAACAGATATATATATATATATATATATATATATATATATATATATATATATATATATATATATATATATATATATATATATGTCCTTCCGGTCGAATTTAAACTACTCTTTCACCGGGTTCTTAAAGATAAATTCTAAAAATTGCCGTTTCATGTAAGACATTTAGCTACATCATATCAATGACTGGTATCGAAGTTATTACTTCCATTTTCATATGTGTGCATGTGCTTGGTAACCTTGCATATGAATATTAATTACATTATTATGTTAACTATAAGGAATTACACATGTTTATCGGAAAATGTGCAAGTTTATTCCATTCCGGTTGATTTCTACGTGCATTTTTCAAAGCGAAATCTTATAATGACGTATTTGTATGTAGCCGACATTTATATAACTGTTATTTTCACTCTTTGAAGGTCAAATTATTTTGTTATTACCAGCGAGTTTTAAGAAGTGAAATGTCGAGATATTTTCATGAAAGATTTCCTAATATTTGTTACTTTAGGAGGGAAAATATGCTTGAAAAATTATTTAGGATCATTTGTACAGGAAGTCAAAGTAAAATAAATTTAAAATTAAATTTATGATACATATAAGCATTTCAATATACCTGGCAAAATTTCCACTTTCTGTTTCATCAATCATGGCATTTCTAGAATATATTTCATTGGAAATAAGCATGCAGTGAAAATAATTGCCATATAAATATGGTAAAACAACGATACAATAAGCAAATTTCATACTAAGTCTAAGTGCCCAAAACCTAACAGAGGAATGGAGAATTGGCAGAGTACAGCATAAGTGGTCTCTAAATTAAGAAGAAAAGCAAATTTCTAGGACAAAAAGTACAAAATAGCAATTTATTTTAGGTATCTTTTTATTATAGATACTAAACTCCAGAAACATATGAAGAAATTTGTATCCTTAAACATAGCATGCTCATGTTACTTAATTAAATTTTATTAATCGTGTGGGTGCGGTGAAACAATGAGCTTTAAGAAAGTAAGTCGGTAGAAACTGAAGTCTGGGTAATTATGGAAACCATAATCAATATAGACCGAATATTAAAATATATAGAGCGGCTAGCAATTCATTATTATATGCATTCGTTACAGAATAATGCGATTGATTCCTGAAACCTTTAAAAGTAATTTTATAGCTGGCGTTCTGAATGAAACAACGTTGGAAACATTGTAAAACAATATTTGTAACCTAGCGACAAATTTTCGAATCCGAATCGGATACGACTGCCAATTTTAGAAACGGATTAGATTTTGTTTAATTTTATAAAATTAATTCTAGTTAATGCTTGTTCTCCTACAACAATTTCATTTCTTAAAAGATGAATCTAGTTGCGCAGTGCTGTCCTTCATGTTGTGGATTTCCCCGCATTTTTTCTTGTGCGGGACAATTGGTAGCACTCTTAGGTCGGTAAAATCTTGAATTTTAATCATTTTCTGGTGCTGTAATTTTTGGCCTCAATTGATAGGTTCTCACTTGTCCCTTCTTTATTAAGCCTTCCATTAGCTGATTGTCTGAAAATGACGTAGGAACAAGATTTTCCATTGAGGCAAAAAATTACATCACCTGAAAGTTATGAAAATTCAATATTTTACCGACCTCAGGGTGCTATCAATTTCATTTCTTGTTATCTTGCTACATTTTTTAGCTTAAAATCATTACATCGTATAAAGCTTTGTGACAAACTTTTTATGTAAATTTAGTTATCCTCACTTTAATGTTAGTCACCATTTTTTGCTTTCATCTTTTATATACTCTAATTTCTATTTTAATATTCCCAAGTAATTAATTATTATTCTTAAAGTGATGAATTCCGGCTCAATTTCACTACAGTTATATAAATACAACATCACTATTTGTACATGCTGTAATAATTGAATTCAATAATGATTAATTTATTTTAAATAGAAAAAAATATTTATTAATTTCAAATGGGTAGATTAACGATCTACTACGCACGTAGATTGCTTCGGTGTACACACACACGCACACACACACACACACACACACACACACACACACACACCTAATTCTAACATTTGCGCTCCTCACGTGCATAGAAAAATTGAAATGTAGTGTCAGTTGATTCTCTGAAAGATAGGTTCGTGTATATGTATGAATGAGAAAAAACTGCGTGACAGGATTCACTTGCATAAAATGTTATCCTAGATTATCTTTTTCATGGTCCCATTTATTAATTATACATGATATGACATATTCTTAAGTGATTTTGTAGGCAAAAGTTTAAGTCACGTATTAATTTAAGTTCAACTCTTTTCTGTATATTGAATGTAAATTTTGAATTATTTTGCGTTTTAAGGTAGAATTTCATTAGAAAGCCTGTCTATATTTCCAAATTGAAATCCAATATTCATAATATGTTTCCAGTTTACGGAACTTTTTATAGACAAATTTAGGAAAAGGTAAAGGAAATTAAGTGAGAATAAATGCGTGTATTAAACAAAAAGCGAGCTGAAGTCATTCACGCTTTAAGCTGACTGGTTGCTACCATATAATATACGCGTTTATATCTAATTAATTTACAATGCTTCTCTAATTATACTACGCGGCGTAGTAGATGATGTACATAAGTTGCCATCTGGCAAGAGGAAAATGACACATTTTCAACTGCTTTGCGTAAAACTGCTTTGTAACTTCAAAAAAACTTTTATTTTGTAATACACTTGTTGGCTCATTGTTTGGAAAATATAGATAAAATAGGTATCAATTTCATTTAGCAAACAATAAATTGCAAACATGAACACACATTTGTAAAACAATCTGAGGCGCATCAGAAAAGCGAAAGCTTTCGTTTTGTTTGATTAGTTATACTTCCTTCATTCTAGGACTTCTTGTTTCTAAAGTTCAAATGCATAAACGAAATATAATACACATAATATGTATAGACTTAACGTTTATACTGGGAAATCATCAGCAACCATAAAAATGTTTAAAAAAATAGTAGTTGTTATTCGTTATTTGTCGAATTTTATAAAATTAAGCTTGTTAAACGCATATTTTATGATGCTACATGGAAACATTATTTGGGGTTGTATTTGAACTAAATCTTTAACATAACAAATTTAGTAATAATGTTATTCTACTAGTAAGCTATTTTTATTGACGCAGGATGATAAGTGGACAAAACATTTTAACTATCTTCAGACATATTGTGTTATTTTAATTAGAAATAGCTTTGCTTTTAAATAAAGATTTCTCTGGGCATCATTTGTTTAAATAATTATTATTTTAATTCATGCTATTACAAATCCATTATTGGTTTATTAATAATTCATCAATGCATCTTTATTGGCTGGCGACATTTCTGTTCAGTTTTTCCCGAACCATCCTCAGGCCTCTAGTCACATTTCTTGCATTATTTGCATATAAACATTTTTCTCTTCAGCGTAATTAGAGCGTAATGGTTATACCGACAGTATTCCACAGTGTATTGCATCAATTTATGTAAATGAAAAATGTTTTTATAGTACTTTTTCTATGTGCAAAAAGAAAAATATAGGTTATCAGATAGGCGAACCTATTTATTCTCTTATTCTTTTCAGGTATGTAAAAATAAACATCTTTATATATATATATATATATATATATATATGTATAAAGATATTTTACATAATGGGCTGATAAACATTTTAAAATATAATCTCTAATATTCAGAAATCAATAGACATTATAGAATATATATATATATATATATATATATATATATATATATATATATATATATATATATATAATTACTAGGTTCATCCACCTAATACATACTTGCATATATATTAGGTCTCCGCAACAAACTGTATTTAACTGTTATATATTGTTAATTGGTCTTAATTTTATCTAATATTTTTAATTTTATAGCTAGTGCAAAGTCATTTAAATGCCCTATTTTATTTGTTGCACAGATGTCAGTTTGACTTATCAATACAATTTGACGTTATTCGAAACTTTCACATATTGGGATGCAAAACATCTCCTCCATCTTTCTAACTAAAACTGCCATGAAATAAAATACGGTATCTGGTTGCTTTACTAATAGCAAAAAAGTAGTATTTTCGTGTACATATATATTGTATGAGAAATTTCCATGTGTACAACTCTTACAAATAATATATATTGTCTGCACATTCGTTTCGTGCTTACTGGCGACTCATCAGTAGGAGCCCGTATTACACCCTATAACCACTATATATTTGGTAGAAGAATGTGGAATAATAGGACGGTACAATCTCCTAGACGAATGTGTAAACCTGTAATAGTGAAGCTAACATAATCTAAAGTCAACGACAATACGACTTCAATGCTAACTCACACTATATAATATATATACCGAGTCTGTAAAGGATACTAACACTATGGCTATTGTGTTAGTAACTGATACCTTTTTTGAAATCGATGAGTACCGGATACTAACACTATGGTTTCCGAGTCGGTACATGATACCAACCTGATGGATATAAATTTATGCTTAAGTTCACCCAAATTGAGAATTACAACAATTTCCGAACACCTGTTACTCCAGTTAAACCATACACTCTGGTCTTCATCGATATCAGTTATCACATTTCGCGGTAAGCATGACATCATTCAATTCAATATATTACAGTTAAATACTGTTTGTTGCGAAGAACTAATATATATGGAAGTATGTATTAGGTTTTGCGAACCTATTAACAAATTAGTTCAGTTGTGACCAGAAGGATAAACCAAAGGCAGCATGAACGGAAAGTATAATCTCATGCACATTCGTTTCGTGCTTACTGGCGACTCATCAGTAGGAGCCGGTATTACGCCCTTTAGCCACTATATATTTGGTAGAAGAATGTGCAATAATAGGACGGTACAATGTCCTAGACGAATGTGTAAACAATATTTAACTGTAATATATATTGTGTTTTAATATAAGGTGAATTTAGACAAATTAACATCGGCGAACTTTATTTATAGTCATATATATAACCAAGTAACAGCTTCTAAAGACTTATTCCATGAGATGATAAAAATTAATTTTAGATTTTCACCAGAACTTAAACAATAATTGATTGCGCGGGTGGTGGTAACAATTCTTTAAATCAAGTTTGCGTGCTTGAAATAAACACCAATCCCATTGTATTTAACCAGTCATCGAACAACATAACAAAACTACCGCCAGCTGCAACGCACGGACGCGTTTCGACCTTCCATGATCATCATCAGAGTACGACGGCAAACTGACTATCTAGGATCAAGCCGCATTGAATATATATGGAAATCAAATTTAGATATGCGGCTCTCACCTCAAGCAGTCTTGCATACATTGAACTTGACTGGAAATGTCGGCTGCACAATTTCTATGCAGTCACGAACATTAACTGTTTGCAGCTTTCGCCACATATTCATATATAGGCAATACAATTTAAACAATAATTGATTGCGCGGGTGGTGGTAACAATTCTTTAAATCAAGTTTGCGTGCTTGGAGTAAACACCAATCCCATTGTATTTAACCAGTCATCGAACAACATAACAAAACTACCGCCAGCTGCAACGCACTGACGCGTTTCGACCTTCCATGATCATCATCAGAGTACGACGGCAAACTGACTATCGAGGATCAAACCGCATTGAATATATATGGAAATCAAATTTAGATATGCGGCTCTCACCTCTAGCAGTCTTGCATACATTGAACTTGACTGGAAATGTCGGCTGCACAATTTCTATGCAGTCACGAACATTAACTATTTGCAGCTTTCGCCACATATACATATATAGGCAATACAATTTAAACAATAATTGATTGCGCGGGTGGTGGTAACAATTCTTCAAATCAAGTTTGCGTGCTTGAAGTAAACACCAATCCCATTGTATTTAACCGGTCATCGAACAACATAACAAAACTACCGCCAGCTGCAACGCACTGACGCGTTTCGACCTTCCATGATCATGATCAGAGTACGACTGCAAACTGACTATCGAGGATCAAACCGCATTGAATATATATGGAAATCAAATTTAGATATACGGCTCTCACCTCTAGCAGTCTCGCATACATTGAACTTGACTGGAAATGTCGGCTGCACAATTTCTATACAGTCACGAACATTAACTGTTTGCAGCTTTCGCCACATATACATATATAGGCAATACAATTTAAACAATAATTGATTCCGCGGGTGGTGGTAACAATTCTTTAAATCAAGTTTGCGTGCTTGAAGTAAACACCAATCCCATTGTATTTAACCAGTCATCGAACAACATAACAAAACTACCGCCAGCTGCAACGCACTGACGCGTTTCGACCTTCCATGATCATCATCAGAGTACGACGGCAAACTGACTATCGAGGATCAAACCGCATTGAATATATATGGAAATCAAATTTAGATATGCGGCTCTCACCTCTAGCAGTCTTGCATACATTGAACTTGACTGGAAATGTCGGCTGCACAATTTCTATGCAGTCACGAACATTAACTGTTTGCAGCTTTCGCCACATATACATATATAGGCAATACAATTTAAACAATAATTGATTGCGCGGGTGGTAGTAACAATTCTTTAAATCAAGTTTGCGTGCTTGAAGTAAACACCAATCCCATTGTATTTAACCAGTCATCGAACAACATAACAAAACTACCGCCAGCTGCGACGCACTGACGCGTTTCGACCTTCCATGACCATCATCAGAGTACGACGGCAAACTGACTATCGAGGATCAAACCGCATTGAATATATATGGAAATCAAATTTAGATATGCGGCTCTCACCTCTAGCAGTCTTGCATACATTGAACTTGACTGGAAATGTCGGCTGCACAATTTCTATGCAGTCACGAACATTAACTGTTTGCAGCTTTCGCCACATATACATATATAGGCAATACAATTTTAACAATAATTGATTGCGCGGGTGGTGGTAACAATTCTTTAAATCAAGTTTGCGAGCTTGAAGTAAACACCAATCCCATTGTATTTAACCAGTCGTCGAACAACTTAACAAAACTACCGCCAGCCGCAACGCACTGACGCGTTTCGACCTTCCATGATCATCATCAGAGTACGACGGCAAACTGACTATCGAGGATCAAACCGCATTGAATATATATGAAATCAAATTTAGATATGCGGCTCTCACCTCTAGCAGTCTTGCATACATTGAACTTGACTGGAAATATCGGCTGCACAATTTCTATGCATTCACGAACATTAATTGTTTGCAGATTTCGCCACATATACATATATAGACAATACAATTTAATAATAATTGATTGCGCGGGTGGTGGTAACAATGCTTTAAATCAAGTTTGCGAGTTTGAAGTAAACACCAAACCCATTGTATTTAACCAGTCTACGAACAACATAACAAAACTAACGCCAGCTGCAACGCACTGACGCGTTTCGACCTTCCATGATCATCATCAGAGTACGACGGCAAACTGACTATCGAGGATCAAACCGCTTTGAATATATATGGAAATCAAATTTAGATATGCGGCTCTCACCTCTAGCAGTCTTGCATACATTGAACTTGACTGGAAATGTCGGCTGCGCAATTTCTATGCAGTCACGAACATTAACTGTTTGCAGCTTTCGCCATATATACATATATAGGCAATACAATTTAAACAATAATTGATTGCGCGGGTGGTGGTAACAATTCTTTAAATCAAGTTTGCGTGCTTGAAGTATACACCAATCCCATTGTATTTAACCAGTCATCGAACAACATAACAAAACTACCGCCAGCTGCAACGCACTGACGCTTTTCGACCTTCCATGATCATCATCAGAGTACGACGGCAAACTGACTATCGAGGATCAAACCGCATTGAATATATATGGAAATCAAATTTAATTATGCGGCTCTCACCTCTAGCAGTCTCGCATACATTGAACTTGACTGGAAATGTCGGCTGCACAATATCTATGCAGTCACGAACATTAACTGTTTGCAGCTTTCGCCACATATACATATATAGGCAATACAATTTAAAGAATAATTGATTGCGCGGGTGATGGTAACAATTCTTTAAATCAAGTTTGCGTGCTTGAAGTAAACACCAATCCCATTGTATTTAACCAGTCATCGAACAACGTAACAAAACTACCGCCAGCTGCAACGCACTGACGCGTTTCGACCTTCCATGTTCATCATAAGAGTACGACGGCACACTGACTATCGAGGATCAAACCGCATTGAATATATATGGAAATCAAATTTAGATATGCGGCTCTCACCTCTAGCAGTCTTGCATACATTTAACCTGACTGGAAATGTCGGCTGCACAATTTCTATGCAGTCACGAACATTAACTGTTTGCAGCTTTCGCCACATATACATATATAGGCAATACAATTTTAAACAATAATTGATTGCGCGGGTGATGGTAACAATTCTTTAAATCAAGTTTGCGAGCTTGGTAAGCACCAATCCATTGTATTTAACCAGTCATCGCTTGAACAACGCAACAAAGAGTACCGCCGAAGCTGACGCGCGGCGCGTTTC